>MJUU01055969.1:8846-26882 GCA_002080025.1 Modiolus philippinarum
AATTTCAAAAATCTTCTCCTCTGAAACCACTGGGCCAAATGTAACCAAACTTGGCCTGAATCATCACCAGAGTATGGCTTCTCAAAATTGTGTTCGATTAGGCGGCAGGTCAAAAAACATGGCCGCCATTGCTTAAGATAGAACATAGGATCAAATTGCAGTTTTTGGCCAAGAACTCGAAAACCGTTACAGATATAAAAAATCTGACTGTGGTAAAAGTGATAAGCATAGCAAGATCTACATGCCCAGCAATTTTGAAGAAAATCCGAACGCCCGTCTTGGAATTATTGCCCTTTTACCGTAAAATTTTCAAAATTTGTGCTTTTTTTATTTTTTATTTCAAAAAGTGTAACAGATACAGATATTGCAGAAAGGCTAAGCATATCAAGATCTACCAACCTTGAAATTTTGAAGAAAATCCAAAAACCCTTGTAGGAGCTATTGCCCTTTTTTCATGGAATTTTCAAAATTTTCATATTTTTCGTCTTTTATTTCTAAAACTATAGAAGATGAAGGTGAAGTGTAAATTGATAAAATGTTTGCCATGCTGTGTGGATTTCGAAATTGGTGTCTAAAATTGTTTGTTGACCGCTATTTTCAAAATGGCCGCCGAAAAAAGGCGGAAAAATTCAACATCGTTCGATTTCAATGAAATTGGTTTCCAAATAGATATTGATGTAGCGACTTCAAAACCGGTGTTGAAAAGTTTTTGTCGACCGCCATTTTCAAAATGGCCGCCAAAAAAGGCGGGAAAATTCTACATTGTCCGATTTCAATGAAATTTGGTTTCCAAAAAGGTATTGGTGTCGCAACTTCAAAACTGATCTTGAAAAATTATTCGTTGACCACCATTTTCAAAATGGACGCCAAAAAAGGCGGGAAAATTCAACATTGTCTGATTTCAATGAAATTTGGTATCCAAGTGGGAATTGATGTCACTACTTCAAAACCGATGTTGAAAATTGTTTGTGGACTGCCATGTTCAAATGGCTGCCAACTAAGGCGGGAAAATTCAACATTGTCCCATCTCAATGAAATTTGGTTTCCAAATAGATATTGATGTTGCAACTTCAAAACCGGTGTTGAAAATTGTTCGTTGACCGCCATTTTCAAAATGGCCACCAAAAAAGGCGAGGATATTCAACATTGTCCGAATTCAATGAAATTTGGTTTCAAAATAGGTATTGATGTCACAACTTCAAAGCTGATTTGAAAAATTGTTCGCTGACGGCCATTTTCAAAATGGCCCCCCAAAAGGCGGGGAAATTCAACATTGTCCGATTTCAATGAAATTTGGTTTCCAAATAGATTTTGATGTTGCGACTTCAAAACCGACGTTGAAAATTGTTCATTGACCCCATTTACAAAATGATGTCTCGACTTCAATACTGGTGTTGAAGGTAGTCCTTAGCAAGAATGTTTTTTGTCAAAAAAGCCCAACAAAGAAATATAGGAAAACATCAGACTTTAAATACAGTTCAAGATGTGTGATTTTTGACGAGCTACCAAAGTTTGAGAGACTGAAGATCAACTGTATAACTAGCAATGTTAGCTTGATTGTGGCAACTGAAAGCCAGGTAAGCGATACAGGCTCCTGGGAGCCTCTGGTATCTTTTAAATCATTTGTACATTCAGTGAATACACAAGATGTACTTTTGGTGAAGATTTTACTTCTGGTCTATTTTTATCAAAAATATATTGCTAAACAAATTCTTATCTCGACAGAGTGTACATGATTGTCCTTGCCACTCTTGTCAACATAAGTTGTAGAAATGCGCATATTTAGAATAAAATTAACAGTATTAACCGTATCTTGTTATTTATTAGGATTTTTTTTATTTTCAAAGCTTAAATTTTGAATGTTGTAAACATTTTTACTTTGATGCATTTATATGAAAAATTTAGATTGTTGACCTAGCTCTGGGATATTAATCTCAGAATTTCTTATAGGTGGTCTGTACAACTACCAGTTTTTCTAGTTTTTAGTTTTTACTTTGTTCTTTTAAGAGATTTGCATATGATAAGAATATGATGAGAATTTTCATTTTTGTATACTAGTATTATGTTAGAAATTGAAGTGTTGAAATGACCATCTGCAGAAACTATATCCACAGTAAATTGATTATTGTTATTATATAGGCCAAATTCAAGGACATAAAAAAAGTTAAATAGACGGGCTATTACATTTCGGTGTCACTTTTTCACATTCGGCCTAAAATTGCTTCATGTTCTTGTACTTAAACTGAATAAGCAGTTTTCCAGTGTAAATGTGAAGCTAACAAACACCACCTAGGTACTTCAACAAACAATTTTGTATGCAAATTTTGGTGATTTGTTAAATTTTCATTGCAAAAATAAATCATAAGCATATGGTACATGAAGACGCACGTTATGTGTCACTTTTAAATTGCAACATATTTTCTTACTGAAAGTTTTAAATGAATTCATGAACGCACGTAGGTGCACGGCAATTCTAAATTTTTCTTCTAATAAGCAGTGAAATCGCCGCAACTCCAACTTATTTTAACACTTTTTGCAATAGCTCTTAATTGGACTGGATCAAGCGTGACAAACTCATACCGGAAATGAACAAAATCTAATTATCTAATGATGTTGAATTTTCTGAAAGCTGAATTTAGGGGTTAAAAGTTAAATTTTTATTATTGAAGCAGATAACTCTCTTTTTACATCACTATGAGCACAGGATTCCAGCTTTATTTTTCTGTTGGATAATTAACACCAACTCATTAAGTTTTGAATGAAGAAATCGACGGGAACACTTAATTCAGTATTCAAAATGTTGTTTATAAGTCGTTGTCTACTTTTGACAAATATAACACATTTCAATGGGTTGCTGTTTCATAAAAAAAAATCGCTAATTAACGCGTACGTTGCTCCATGTGATTTTCTATGGGATAACGTGCACGTTATTTCAGCGATTGCTTCATGGTACCCAGATCGTGTTACCGGAGTAAGGCAACATTTTTATAACAAAATGTTTTATGTACATGTATAATGATTAAAAGCTTCATTGTATTGTATTTTACAGAACGGCGTTGATGTTGTGTACGAGTCAGTTGGAGGAGACATGTTTGAGACTTGCATGGAAAAGTGAGTCCATACAGTAGATGTTTAATTGCTGTAATTTAATCTGTAATCTGCGATGTATTTCTTTTTTGATCACATTATTTACCTTGTAAAAATGAAATTAAATGGTTATAAACCTCCTATTACATTGAGATTGAAATATACTAGAAGTCATATATTTGCTAATTATTCTCCACACATTATGAAAACACATACACGTAAGTAATATTGCACTGTTCAATAAGGAGTCGGAGGAGATCAGATGTGGCGACCAAACTATTTTGTAAAACACAAAATTCATTCAATGATAAACGATGATTTCATGATATATTTCAAAACATAGGCTCTGATGTATTAGAACCTGGATTATTTTTCAGTTTAAAGGTGAGAGGTCGTATGATAGTCATTGGATATATCAGTAAATACAAAACGGATACATCAGCACAGACAAATCCATTTTTAGCATCCCTTCCACGAAAGGTAAGTTAAAAAATAAGTTACGACATCTTATGAAATATTCACTAATTAAAATTCATTTCCAAATGAATACCGAGGCTACAATAAAAAATTATAAATCTAAATACATGGCAATATAAGGATTGTATATAGGCAGAGAATATAGATGACGAGGACGAAACAAACAGAACAATACAAACACAGCAAAAAACAGTAACTGTGTGAACCCCTAAATCATAAACAGGAGAGTCATCTGGTGCTCCGGAAGGGGTAGCATGATCTGCGTCACATGTGACACTTTTTACACTGTAATTGAAAAGTCCGGTGTAATGTCGAAAGTCGGCTGAATTCTATGAAAACTATGAGTCAGTTGAAAGATGTCCATTTTAATTTGTAATATTGTAACAATCCGTCAAATCATGATGACGATCGTAAAATGTTTTGAGTTACAATAGTAGCAGTGATTCGTACGTATCTTTTGGGAATAATTTTGCTGGGTTGTCAAAATGCAGAACACATTAGATGCACGAATGTAACTGAGCTGTAAAATGTAGAAGAATTTTGAAAACGAGGGTAATTACAAAATTACCGAACAGAGCTGTCAAGAGCCGCAGTCCGTGAGACAAAATGACAAATCAGGTGAAGACCAACGGCAAAATTTGCGAAGGTTATGGTCCTGACTTGGTACAGGCATTTGAAAAGAAATGATGGGTTGAACCGGTGGGTTAAACTCCCCTTCCATTGCGGTATGGTCCGGCGGCAACTCAACAGCAATTGCCACGAAAGGCCATAGACAGTTTAAAGAAATGATCATCTCAGTACTAAGTAAAAAAAGAATCTTGAATCAGAGTTTGGACCGAACATTCAAATTTTTCCACAAGGGAAATGTAGATTTCATATGCTTGAGACATGGGTGTATTACTATTCGAAAAAGGAAACTTCACAATTAGAAAGTCAAAATGATCACGTTTGTCAAAAATTTTGATTTCCATGTTCCAGAGGTAAAGGTCCAGTTTTGACTTTATAGTATCTCTTAATAATTCAGCTGCACAACAGTGTCTATTTATCTTAAGTTCCAAATACTAACACTGTGCTATAAGTGGTTAAATATAACTCGTCAGTTAAAAATATTACTCTTCAGCTTAATACTATTCAGCTTGTTCGACTGACAGCTTGAAGAAATTTTTGTGCCATCGAGGGGATTTGTTGAAAACACGAAAGTACAATAAATTTGTATTTTTGTTATGAAAACAAGCCATAACAAAATAAGAACAAAATCATAAAAACAAAAACAAACGAAATATGTTTCATATGATCTTTACTTGTAAAAAACACCTATACATGCAGTATTAAGATTTGAACCTAGGATAATACCTGAAATTGAAAGTCGTCAGTTAATAAAGGTGGCTCTCGACAAATACAGATGACCACAACCAAATACAACTGCTCTTGGGACATTATACAGGATTAATTTACCCATTTGATAACATTATAACACTGATTTGTTCTTTAAACTTGTTTTCATTATCCTACGGCTAACTCGATATGTCTGACATATTCAAATGTATATGTAACAATTAACTACGTGATATGATTGTTATTTAAAAATAGCCTAGAATTGATTGTCCATTATTTGTTTGAGAATAAGTCAGTCATGAAAAGATATCCAACGGGGTTTTATAGCAAAATATACAATAAATAAAGTATATGTTTTTTCGCGTTTATATATATATTTTTATGTTTAAATATGAAAATGAAATGTGTTCCTCTTTGCCTAGGGTGTAAGTTAGTTATTCCTTTCGGTATAAGGTTTTTCCAGAAAAAGAATATCTAATGTAAAATACATTTCAATTATGTTAATGTCATGATATCTGAATTTTGTTCGAGTAAGAATAATAATCTTATAGATAAAACAAATATGGACACATTCGGATGAATTCTATACTCTAGAGCATAGAAATCTGCGTTCTAGTACTTAGAAATTATTACCTTTTTGTGTTACTAGTATTTGCTGTCCTAAATATCGATCTTTCCCAACTTTATCACCCAAAGACTCCTCTAGCGACATCAAACTCTTTGGTTGTCCACACACTCGACACTATTTGTTGTTTCTTGTCTATATTTTAATAATTTTTAGATGATATGATGCTGGAAACAATCCAACGTAAGTCATTATCAGGATTTAATCAACATATTTTTGTACATTTACTCTATTTCTTTACAGTATTTACGTATGTGTATAAAGGATCCTGATGGAATATTGTTCTCAACTGCTGACTGGGTTATTGTTACATATATGAGATATAGCACAATTAAATTACCCAAGTAAAGCAAAATGTGTTTTTAGTAAGACAAGTAAACCCTAACGAAAAGAACCCATGATACCGTATAAGTGATATTTTGAAAGTCGCAGAATTCGTGATTTCTTTCCAATTTTTTTTTATTCTAATTTTTGTAAATTGAAAAATTCGTGAGTTTTATCATTAGCCGTATACAATCTCATTTACATAAAATTTCGAGGAACGTAAATTTTGCGACTTTATGATGACCGCGAATGGATCGAAAATTTAGAACCCGCGAAAAATAACCTCTTATACGGTATATTAGTTTCGTAATTTACCAAAATAAGGATGGTGTTAACAATTTATTTTACATTAAGGAGGTTCGCTCCTCAAGTTATCGGATTTCTGTCAGATTTTTGGAATTCTCGGCTTTCATCTATTTAAAAGCATTATAATTTTTTGCCAATGGACCCCGTTATTTTTACCATGATTTCATTTTATACATCTTCATAAACGATCTGTAAAAATTCATTAGATTTTTTTTATTCTGTCACATTTATTTTTGGTTAAGCCTTGCTAATGTTAATCCTATGAAAAATCCGAAGAGTTCAGTTTCCCGCCACATTTTCAATCAACGATGTCATCAACCTATGGATTTTTTTCATTAAAATTACTTCTTTTTTTAATAACAAAAATCACATTTACTTGAAATCCTATTTATTTTCAAATGGAGTAGCGAGCCCCCTCATTATGCTTTAAGTTGATCTCGATGCTTGGTGTGAAGTTATTGAATATCAGGTTTTGTATTTATCTTGCAGATTCTCTCAAAATCAATAAGCGTTCATGGATTTTTCCTTCCACATTTTCCAACTGAAATGGTATCATATCCAGGAAAGTTAGCTGCAATGTTTGATAAAGGACAAATTAAAAGTTTTACAGATAATGGTAAAAATTGGAAATCAGGCCCCTTTGTTGGTTTAGAAAAAGTAGCAGATGCCATTGAGGTAATTTGATTCTTGATATCTGATGATTTATATTAGAACAATAAAACCTGAATCAACATTACCAGTTCGTAGTCTTTGGTGACTCTAATTTCATTTTTCTTAACTTAACCATGAAGGGATATACAGTAAATGCAAATGAGACAAAGTCTGTACAAATACATGGCAAAACAGCAATAGAACAACGCTTTTATTGTTGTTCTTCATCAGTTAGAGCATTTCCTTTCCTTTCTGTTAGAGTAAGATTCTGTCAATAATAACGTCATTTTGAAGCTCAATCTAGATGCAAATAAGCGTTTTTTCCAATTTCATGCGTTTTAATGAAAGATCTGATCCGGCATAGTATATCTTTCCCTTAGGTGGTCGTTTGTGTAATAACTCTTTACATCTTCAATGCAAATATTTATATTTATTTAAATTGTTATTGACTTAAATCTCCCTTCTTCTTTTGTTATTTAGTGATGGGATGATTATTTCTTTCAACTGTCTACGACCTTTCAATAGCAATTGCTGTCGAGTTCCTACCGGACACTACCTCAATTGAAAGGGAGGTTTGGCATGCCATAAACCAGTTTAACCAACCATTTCTTTTGAGATATCTCAGACACCCAAGGGTAAGATTTCAATATTTCTCTGACGAGGCTTGCCTAGTCAGAGATCAATTGAAATCTTACCCGAGGGTGTTTGAGATTTCTAAATCTTGTATTTTAAATGGTGTTTGATTGTTTTTCTCACAATTATAAGCAAAATACAAGTTTCTGTACAACTAGATTATAGAACTTGTGGTCTGCCATGTCTAAGCAAGTTACTGTGACGTCGATAACGTCAAAATATATTTCCTCACGTGACATTTTATCTCACCCGTGGGTTGAGACAAGGATATCTCAAATGGCTAAAAATAGGTACTGGCTTGTCTCAAATGTGAGAAGAAATATCCTTGAAAATAAGTTGGTTTACAGTACGAATGAGAGTGATTTAGTTATTGATATATTATAGAACGACGCATTGAATTACACAAAACAAAACATTGAAGGAAGTCATTACCAAATTTCACAATAGTAGTGTAATAACACCATGGTGATTTTATTCATCTTCACGCCATGGGGAGGTTTTCATAGATAAATAAAATGCTAAATAATCTTTTGAACAACTTATATCCGAATTTCTAAAAGCATACACGAGTTCAAGATATTCTTATAAAACCAGACTTGAAATGAACAACAACCAAACTTCACAATGAAGACATTAAAAAAAGGTGGTTGTAGTTTCCGACACTCAAACAAGCTGACATAAGAAAGCCAATGTCTACTAGTTGTCTATTATCTGGTAAAACACTGTCGAACTACGGAATAAAAAATTAAGCTCAAATCTTTCCGAAGACTTTATTTTAAAGAATCATCATGTTTTTCAGTAAACATAGGCAGTATCAGTGAAAGGGCAGTATCCATTTCAAATCTTCAGGTCATTGGATCCTAAGGCAAATTTGACGCAGAATATCCTGACAATATCCTGTATTACGTAAAGAATCTAAATTATGTCACAATTTTTAGCTCACCTGACCAAAGGCCATGTGAGCTTTTGCCATCACTCGGCGTCCGTCGTCCGTCCGTCGTTCGTCAACATTTTTCAAAGATCTTCTCCTCTGAAACTACTAAATCAATCCTAACCAACCTTGGCCTGAATCATCACTAGGGTATGATTTTTATGTCCGTAGATCCAACAACATGGCGGCTGTTACTAAAATTAGAACATAAGGGTAAATAGCTATTTTTTTTGCAAATAACTCAAAAACCGTAACTGATATAATTAATCTGGCTGGTGTAAAAATGATCAGCATGATGTAGGTACTCCAACGAAAAAATTGAATGTTCGCATTCAATGAATATAACGGTACAAAACGATAGTTATCTGCTTCAAAATTAAGAAATTAAAGTTTTAATCTCCAAAAAATTTTGAAAATGGCTAAATTAATATCATTAAAAAATTACAATTGGTCCACTTCTGGTATTTGATTAACAACGCATTTACCAGTTCCATCAAGAGCTTAGGAAAAACTGATTCAACATTATTTGGAGTTACGACGCTTTAACCACTAATTAAGATTAACAACGTCGAAAATTCATGAAAACTGCAAAAATAAGTAAAAGTTAAAATTGCCGCGCACCATCCTGCATTCATGAATCTTTTTGAAACTTTGCAGTTGAAAAGTATAGGTTTTGATTTAATTACAACACTTAACGTGCGTCTTCATTCACCGTGTCATCATTATGTATGTTTGCAATGAAAAGTGATAAATCAACAAACTTTGCTTAAAAATATCTTCGTTTGAGTACCTACGTGATGAGATCTACCCACCCTGAAATTTTGGAGAATATCCAATTATCCGTCTTAGAGTTATTACCCCTTTTCCGCAAAAAATCCGTTTTTTGTTACTTTTCATCTAATGTATTGAAAATGATAGCAGATAAGCAGAAGTTTAAATCACAAAAATGATCACCATAATAAGATCTACATGTCCTGCAATTTTGAAATAAATCTTACTATCCATATAGGAGATACAGCCCTTTTTTCTTTGAATTTGCACGATTTATATACGTTTTTACTTTCATTTCAAAAGCTATTTGCGATAAAGGTTAAGTTTGAATTTCAAAAGTGTTAAGCTTATGAAGGACTACAATTTCTACACATGTCCAGTATGTTCGCCTCTCATCTAAGATGGTCGTCAGCGGGGAACATAGTTTAACATAGGGACCATATAGATAAGGCATTCAAAGATCTTTTTCTCTGAAACTACTGAGCCAATTGAAACCAAACTTGGTCACAATAGTAAATTGGTGATCCACTTCAAAGTTTGTGATTTTTATATCGGTACCTCATCCAAGATGGCCGCAAGCGAAGAACACAGTTTAACATAAGGACCCTATGTGACATGCATTCAAAATTCTTCTTCTCTGAAACTACGAAGCCAATTGGAAAAAAACTTTGTCACAATAGTAAATTGGTGATTCACTTCAAAGTTTGTGATTTTTATATCGGTACCTCATCTAAGATGGCCGCAAGCGAGGAACATAGTTTAACATAAGGACCCTATGTGACATGCATTCAAAATTCTTCTTCTCTGAAATTACGAAGCCAATTGGAACCAAACTTGGTCACAATAGTCAATTGGTGGTCCCCTTCAAAGTATGTGATTTTTTATGTTCATTCCTCATCCAAGATGGCCACCAGGGGAAAACATAGTTTAACATAGTGACCCTATATGAAAGGCATTCAAAGATCTTCTTCTCTGAAACTAATGAGCTATTTGGAACCAAACTTGGTCAAAATAGTCCATTGGTGATCCACTTCAAAGTTTGTGATTTTTATGTTGGTACCTCATCCAAGATGGCCGACAGTGAGGAACATAGATTAACATAAGGACCCTATGTGAAATGCATTCAAAGATCTTCTTCTCTGAAACTACTGAGCCAATTGGAACCAAACTTGGTTACAATAGTCCATTGGTGGTCCATTTCAAAGTTTGTGATTTTTATGTTCATACTTCATCCAAGATGGCCGCCTAGGGGAACATAGGTTAACATAGTGACCCTATGGGAAATGAAACTACTGAGCCAATGGGAACCAAACTTGGTCACAAAAGTCATTGGGTGATTTCCTTCAAAGCTTCAGTTTGTACCTCATCCAAAATGGCAACAATGTCTGAATATCCTCTCAGAAACTGTAACATCTGGTGAACTGATATATAGTATGGATAATAATGGATGGTCTCTTGGTGACAATGAGTATACAAGCTCATGTGAGATCTACATGAATATACAAGCGCATATGTGCTTGTAGTTCCTTTTTGTCATCACTTGCGTCCGGTGTCCGTCCGTCGTTAGCTCACTTTCAACAATCTTCTCTTCTGAAACCAAAAAGCAAATTGGAACAAAGCTTCAAGTGAATTATCACTATTGTATATAGTTTCAAATTGTTAATTTTCAATGTCCTAGGTCAACAACATGGCGGTCATTTCTAGAAACATAGAACATAGGAGTAAATCGCAGTTTTTTGGCAAACAATTCAAAAGCCGTTAAAGATATCAAAAATCTGACGAGACTGAAATGATTAGCATGACAAGATCTTTTTACCAACTCTAAAGACAATCTGATGATATATTTTAGTTATTGCCCTTTTCCATACAATTTTCAAAATTTTCATTTTTTTAAAAAAAAAAATTCATTGAAAAAAACTATAATAGAAAGAGGAAAGGTTTGAATTGAAAAATGTTTAGCATGTCAAGATCTACCCACATGGAAATTTTGAAAAGAAACCCAAGTACCCATATAGGAGATATGGCCTTTGATTGGTATTTTTTCAGGATTTTATACTTTTTGTCTTATATTTCAAAAACACTTTGAGATAGTGGTCAAGTTTAAATTCCAAAAATATTCAGTATGTCAAGGACTCAATTTTATTGGACATGGTCAAGTTTTCCGACCTCTTTCAAGATGGCCGCCAGTGGGGAGCTTAGTTTACCATTTGGCCCCATGGGAAAACATTTTCTGAGATGTCATTCTGAAAAAAAAANAAAAAAAAAAAAAAAACAATAGGCCAATTGTAAACAACCTTGGTCACAATAGTCTTTAGTTGGCCCCTTTTAAAATGTCTCCGTCTAGTCCCATCATATCATAGATTGAAGCCAGCCGTGAACATTGTTTGACATTTGACCCTATAGGAAAGCATTCCGAGATCTTCTCCTCTGAAATAGCAATACCAACTTTATCCAAACTAAGTCACATAAGTCCTTTGTTGTACCCCTTTCAAAATATGTTTTGTAAGTCTGCATATCATTCAAGATTGCCGCCAACATGGAACATAGTTTAACATTGTAACCTATGGGAGTTGTATGCTAACTCGATTTTACCCTCTCAACGATTTGTTGTAGAGATATGGGAATGAATCCAAGAAAAAAATATTGTTTCTCATAAACCCATCAACACCCGAAGAAAACCTTTCGGACTAATTACTTGATTAAAGACTTGTCCATTTGTCATGTTGTATTTTAATTAGAAAATCTTATTATATATTTTTTGAATCCTGATATTCTTCATGAATCCGTTAAATTGGTTTTCGGATTCAATGACGTGAAGATTGACATGTATACTGGCCTCTCCTTGATACTGCCGATGTCTACTGAAATCCATGAATTCTTAACCAAACCCTTGGGAAGTTTTGACTTTGATTTTTTTCTGTAGTGCGACAGTGTCTTACCAGCAAACTAGGTTCCTTGAGCTAGCCGTCAGTTTAGCGGCGAGCTCTCCTCGACCCATCTGTCTAAATTACGTATTGTCTTATTCTTCTCAAGATTGTGGTCTTGGAGTTAGAAGTCTCCATGTACTGGGTTTTATTTGTATGTTTATTATACTATAGGGAAACGGGATAGAGAAAGTGGAGGATTGAGTGCCCATAAACCCGTTTAACCCTACGGCTAAATCTTGCTAGTGTCGGTACCAAGTCCAGCTATCCCGATTTCCTATCGTTGTCTTTGTTTGTCTTTTGTCGTTTTATTGCTTTGTCCATGAAGTTCCTTGGTAGAATGTGGCATGTGATAATATTTTTCGGCCGTTGCAAGTGTTTCCTGTTATCTTTTCTACATTAATTTGGATTTGATTAATTTGAAACCTTAGTGACTACTCCCAATGCATAAAAAATAAATGTTATAATTTTTGTTTGCTTACTTTTCAAAACTTTTTATAATGCAAGGCTTACCTGCTACATTTCTTTCCAAATGCCAGGACTTTGAATACCATTGAAAAGAAGGCATGTCTGACCACATAAAATAACACCTGTAATATTTATATATAAACTGTAGCTTTAAAGAATAAAAATTTTCCTTTGTAGTATCTATATGAGAAGAAAAGTTTGGGAAAGATTGTCGTGGAACTCAAATGAAATACTCTGTCGACAAATGTTGAAATTGGATATGAGAAATCCGGATAAACATATACAAATCAACAGAACTCCAGACATTTCCTATCTATTGTAGCTTGAAAATGATCTAATGGAAGACGATTTTTATTTAGTTTTGAAAACAACGTTCTATAACGTCTTTCGAAAAAAAAAATTATGAAACAAAAGGATAATTTTATACAGTTGTTTGAAGCTGTATTCATAACTATTTTCAATAAAATATGCGTTCATATGCTTTATCAACCAGTGACGAGAAAAGAGCCCTTTTGTGTTTTATGACGAAAACAAGGAGAGAAACTGGTACCAGACTGCATTCCTGTCCGGTCCACGCATTCGCTCCTTATAGGGACAACCCTCCATCACGGCACTTTTATTATACTTTTACTATATAAAAAGAGAATCGAATCGGATTACCCGAAGGATCCGTATTAAGTAATTGAGATTGGTTGAAAGTATAAATTACCGAACGGAGTTGTCACGAGCCGAAGTCCATGAGTCGAAAAGACAAATCAGGTGGAAACCACAGGTAAAAAATGTCGACCGTAATAGTCTTGACTTCAAAATGGCATTTCAAAAGAAATGGTTGTTTAAGGCCGTTTAATGACGGGCTAAACCTCCCCTTCCATTGTGGTAGTGTGGCAACTCAACAGTAACTGCTACTGAAAGTCGTAGACAGTCAAACAAATGATCATCCCAGTATTATTAAAAAGAATCTTGAATCAAAATGCGGACCGAAACTTCATAATTTTCCACAAGGGATGTATATCTATTAAAGAACTTTTTAAATGATCGTATGGGATTGGATTGTTTTAAGCCTTGATTAATAAGGCGGTCATGTCTAATGAGAAAGTCTGTATAATTACTGCTATCTCTCGCGTAACGAATCAACTGTTAAACATATGTGATCTGTGATATAAGAAGTGTGATTGCAATTCTAAGTCATTGTGGGTTGCCATTATAATTATTATGGTCAATGTCACTTGTTTATGAAGTATTTCAGTCATATGAAATTTCCTGTATGTTAGGTTTTGAATAATGAATAAAAGGCTCGCCCTGGCGAACAATACACTTTTCTTACACACAAACGCAGTCAAACATACACTTTATGTTTACAATTTTATATATATATATAAATATATATATATATATATATATATATATATATATATATAAAATTATTTGTTGATTCTCATTTGTGTAACAGTGTTTCGAAATGATGATGTATTGAAGTGAAATTTGTGCATTATTTTGATCACATAGATCAAGAAAAAGTCTGAAAGACAGGCAAAGGCAGAACCCTAAAATCTATCTGCAAAGAGATGTCGCCAAACTTTCTAATACAATTAATCAAATTCTTAATCTTTCTAAACAAATTTCCAAACACAAATGCATAATTTGTCGGCAAACTCTCAAATTGATGTACACAGAGTTCTTCCAAAACTTTCAAACTAAATACACAGAGCTGTTGCCAAAACATCCAACCTCACTACAAAAGTTGTCATCAACTGCTTTAACCTTTATACACAGAGTTGTCGAAAATTTTTAAACATAAGCACAAAGATTTGTCGCCAATTTTTCAAATCTATGTACACAGAGTTGTCACAAAACTTTCAAACTAAGAACACAGAGTTGGGATCAAACATTCAAATCTATGTACACAGCATCGTCGCCAAAGTATCAAACTAAGGTACACGGAGTTTGTGCCAAACTCTCAAATCAAAGTACCCGGAGCGGTCGCCAGACTCCCAATCTGTATACACAAAGTTGTCACAAATATATCAAACCTTGATACACTTAGAGTCACATATGCAACCTTCCTTGGAAATCAACTCTTTCTTCTGTTTTTCTGAAAACAAGGCTTTTTGAATGCGGCACCATTTTTTCCTGTTGCTGACTGCTAAATAACGGATAACTAAGATACCAGATGTGAAAAACACTTTCCTGTTGTTAACTGCTAAATAACGGACATTTATTTCTAAGATATCAGATGTGAAAAACACTTTCCTGTTGCTAACTGCTAAATATCGGACATTTATTTCTAAGATATCAGATGTGAAAAACACTGTCCTGTTGCTAACTGCTAAATAACGGACATTTATTTCTAAGATATCAGATGTGAAAAACACTTTCCTGTTGCTAACTACTAAATAACGGACATTTATTTCTAAGATATCAGATGTGAAAAACACTCCAATGACTTGTCAAATATAATGTTCTATTGTATAATCTTGACATATAATAAATGAGAACACGAATTTATCACATACCGTCATAAAAACGAGATGAAATGGAATATTTGTACAATGAAAATGACAAAAGACAATGCATATTAGCGCCATTTTAATGGAATGTTTTATGAACAATAACACTATATTAACAATAAAGTCCTATTACTGATGACAAAAATCAAATACTAAGTGCTGCATTGATTTTTCTACTTCATTATCTGATACCAATAAATGATCTTTGGAATTATAATATACACTTTTTGAAATAAACATTTTCTAGTAATTCATTGCTTATATGGTAGTTGATATGTTATAAAATGACGAGTTTAACTGTATTATTTCTCTTCCTTATCCATTCGGAAAGACTAGTTACTCATGAAGGTATGTAGTAGAAATATAAACATGAAAATGTTAAGTCAAAAATGTGCTTTAAGTAATTGTAACCGTGATTTTTTTAAAGATAAGATTACTTTAATTCAAAATAAAGGCAACATTTAGAGCACCATAAGACCGGTTTAACCGGTTTTACCCAACATTCCTTCTGAAATCCTGGTACCAATTCATGCACATTGTGGTTTAAAAATTTTCCGGTTGTTTGCACCAACTTTGCTTTTTGCTCTTTGGAGGTCGACTTCTCACAATATTGTTCAATCCTTGTGTTATTACCCTGATTTGGTAAGTTACATCGGCAAGTGTTAGTGGAGAGGTGTTATACTGCTGAAAAGGGGTATTATCACAATTATACTGGCTGATTAAATATTTCAGTTTGAGCAAAACAAATGCACGAGGCTACGTCGTCCGAGTCCGTTTGAGTTCGAAAATGTTAGTCAAATTAATTCAATATAAAGTAATAATGTAAATAACTCTGATAAAAGCATTTTGTATAAAAACTAGGAGAACATGGTTTCTAATTAAATGAATTTTTCTACAACTTCCTTCGGCCTATATATTATTGTTTAATTTGTTCTTACATTGGTATCAACCAAATGTTTTTCTTTTTTTCAGTTATAACAATCACTTTCAATAATGACAGTGCAAAATTTCCTACATGTCTAGATGATCTGTTCTTAGCTCACCTGGCTATGCCAGGGTGAGCTATTGCCATCACTTGACGTCCGTCGTCCGTCCGTCGTTAGGTCACTTTCAAAAATCTTCTCCTCTGAAACCACTGTGTTAAATGAAACCAAACTTTAACTGAATCATCACTAGGGTATCTAGTTTCAAATTTATTATTTTGTATGTCTTAGGTCAAACAACATGGCTTCCGTTACTAAAAATAGAACATAGGGGTAAATTACAGTTTTTGGCAAATAACTCAAAAACCGTTACAGATACCAAAAATCTGACAGAAGTAAAAATGATCAGCATGAGAAGATCTACCCATACTGAAATTTTGAAGAAAATCTGATGACCCGTCTAAGAGTTATTGCCCTTTTTTCGTAAATTTTTCAAAATTTTGATGTTTTTTATTTTTTATTAAAAAAAAACTTTAACAGATAGAGGTTAAGTTTAAATTGTAAAAATGTTCAGCATGTTAAGATCTACACACATGGATATTTTGAAGAAAATCCAAGTACCTATATATGAGTTGTGGTCCTTTATTGGTCAAATTTTTCGTGATTTTTTACTTTTTGTCCTATATTTCAAAAACGCTTTGAGATAGAGGTGCTGACCAAGTGTTCTTACTTTGGTGCTGATTTGTCATCCGACATGCCGCCAGCAATGATTTTAATTTTAACATTGGACCCTATGGGAAAATGCATACAAAGAACTTTTACTTTAGAACCACTGAATGGATTTGAAGCAACTGGGCATGAATGATGCTTATGAGGTGCTGACCAAGTGTTGTTACTTTGGTGCTGATTTGTCATCCGACATGCCGCCAGCAATGATCTTAATTTTAACATTGGACCCTATCGGAAAATGCATGCAAAGAACTTTTACTTTAGAACCACTGAATGGATTTGAACCAAACTGGGCATGAATGATGTTTATGAGGTACTGACCAAGTGTTATTACTTTGGTGCCAATGTGTCATCTTACATGACTGACAGTATTGGACCCTATGGGAAATGCACACAAAGATCTTCTAGAGAACTGCTGAATGGATTTAAATCAAACATGACATGAATGATGCCTGTCAGGTGCTGACCAAGTGTTACCAGCTTTGAACTTAATTTAACAAAAGATCTTCTTCTAGAGAACTGCTAAATAGATTTAATCCAAACTTTGCTTATGAGAAGCTGACCAAGTCTTGTTACTTCAGTTCTGATCCATCATCCAACATGGCTGCCAGCAATGAATTCGACCCTAAGGGGAAATGCATTCAAAGATATCATGGAAATACCATTGAATGGATTCAATTTAAACAATGCATAAATGAAACTTGTGAGATTTTGACCAAGCTTGTTACTTTGGTGCTGATCTGTCTTCCGACATGGCCACCAGTAGCAAAACTTAGTTTAACATTGGATCCAGTTGGAAATGCATAAAAAGATCTTCTCCTCTGAAACTGCTTGAACAATTTCAGTAGGATTTTGATATGATAGTCCTTATGTGACCCTCTTCAAAGTTTTATGTTTAATAGCTGCCATCAGGGAACGTAGATTAACATTGGCCCCTTAAGTTTGGAAACTGCATTCAAAAATCTTCTCTGAAACTGCTTGAACAATTTTAATTAAATTTTATAAAAANTTTTTGATTTTTATGTACATACACCACCAAAGATGGACTATCAATTTGGAATTATAGTGCTGCAGGACCCAGGTGAGCGATACAGGCTCTTGAGAGCCTCTTGTTAACTCTCCCTAACAATTTCGTTAAAATTTCTGAAAGTTAAATTGTCAATTTTCAATAACTGGCTTACAAAATTATCGCATTTCAATTTCTGTCTAAAATGATTTGTATTCATAGTCGAAAAGGAAAGAGGACCATCGCAATCCTTGGGTTATTGAGTTTCATTCGAAAGAATTTCACTTTGGTAAAATATGGAATTTTGAAATCATTTTAAGTTCTATTCATTGACACTTT
>MJUU01055969.1:26954-51393 GCA_002080025.1 Modiolus philippinarum
CTTGTCTCTGGACTTTGATTTGTGTAATTTTGTGCTTTGTTCTTTCGGTATTCTACTGCCGTTGTTTTAAGTGATGTTTTTGTGGGACTATTCAACCTGAGCGACTAGTTGGTGTTATCATTGGTCATCATGTCGTTTTAACCTCATTTCCTTTACGTGGTTTTGGGTTTATATTTTATTCGTTTTATTGTTTAAGTTACCGTAAACAAATGCAATTACAAAAAATGTTAAAATGACTACTTTCTTCAGAAATAAAACAAAATGAATTATTTTCATTCTAAAATGAAGTTTAGTTATCGAGGCTTAACTATGGTGTATGATGTACATGTAACAATAGCAATAATGTGTGTTTTTCTGGGAGTTTTGTCCAAAAGAGAATATTTCCTCATTTGGACCCTTGTGATATCCTTTATTATTATAATTTGATATTATACAAGAGATTTCATTTGTCAAAAGGTGTCACATGATTAAACTGTAAATTGCTGATTGACTTCATTTCTAAAAATAAACTTTTACTAGAAATAGAAAGGTATTCAAAAGTTCAATAGAACTTCATTATGTCACACTATTGACCAGTTAGAGTAAAGCTTTCAAATGCAAACTAGATTTTTTGTTTTGCCTTCAGTTGCAACTGCTAACAGTTAAACTATCAGATGCTGGAAATTATCTGTTTGTTTTTTTTTGTCATTTTGACTGAAAAATGATTCCTTTCATTAGATTTACACTAATCGTCAAGTCCTACTGTTACTATATTTAAAGCTTTTAGGAATAACTAACTGAGAAAGTCAAATGCTAATTTTTGAAAACTTCATTGCAAAAGAGTTTGAAAAGACGTTATCTATTTTTTTTTGTATTTATTTATTTTTGTTGAAATGAAAAACAAATGTCACAACTGATTTACAATAGAATAATTCATGTTGCTGTTTATGTCTAAAATTTAAACTTTACTGGTCTTATATTTCCTAAACTACTAAGAGTGCAATGATCCTATTAATGCACATTCTACATGCTACATTCTTATCACAAATCAGTAACATTTCTTCATCTTGTATATGTTGTTTCCCATTATTATTAGTGCAAATAATACATGTGGTTAAACTATTTTCCACGCTGGCGGCCATCTTGGATGAGGTAAGAACGTAAAAATCACAAACTTTAAAGGGGACCACCCAAGGACTATTGTAAACAAGTTTGGTTCAATTTGGCTTGGTAGTTTCATAGGGGAAGATCTTTGGATGCATTTCCCATAGGGTCCCTATGTTAAACTATGTTCCCTGCTTGCGACCATCTTGAATGAGGTATGAACATAAAAATCACAAACTTTGAAGGAAAACATCTAAAGACTGTTGTAACCAAGTTTGGTTCCAATTGGCTCAGTGAGTTCAGAGGAGAAGACATTTGAATGCATTTCCCATAGGGTCCCCTAGGGTCCCTATGTTAAACTGTGCTCCACGCTGGCAGTCATCTTGGATGAGGTACAAACGTAAAAATCACAAACTTTAAAGGGGACCACCCCAGGACTACTGTGACATTTGGAGCCCCCTTGGCTCTGTTGTTTCAAAAGAGAAGATCTTTGAAGGCATTTCCCACTGGAAAACCTCAACACTTTTGCAATTCACATTTAACCTTTATCGCAAACAGTTTTTGAAATAAAAGTAAAAACGTTAAAAAATTGTAAAAATTCAAAGAAAAAGCGGCAATAACTCCGATGTGGGTTGTCAGATTTTCTTCAAAATTGCAGGACATGTAGATCTTACTATGCTGACATTTTTTTTTTAATTTAAACTACCATTTTCAATATTTAAGACTAAATGTAACGAAAAACTAAAAATTTTACAGAAAAGGGGCAATAACTCCAAGACGGGTAAACGGATATTCTTCAAAATTGTAGGGCAGGTATATCTCATCATGCTGATCATTTTTACCATGTCAGAATTTTGATATCTCTAATGGTTTTCGAGTAATTTGCAAAAAACTACAATTTACCCCATGTTCTATTTTTAGTAACAGCGGCCATGTTGTTTGGTCTAGTGACATAAAAATCACAAAATTGAAAGAGCACACCCTGGTAATGATTCAGGCCAAGTTTGCTTAGTATTGGTCTAGTAGTTTCAGAGATGAAGATCTTTGAATAAAAGTTAATGGTCGGACGACGGGACGAAGGGACGACGGACGCCGAGTGATGGCAAAAGCTCACATGTCCTTTGGCCAGGTGAGCTAAAAATTATTAGATAATTTCTTTCAAAGTTGGTATCAAAGCATGGAACAATCCAGTAGAGGACAGTTTTATCTGCGAATCAAACCAGAATTTGGGCTAGAAAAATACTTATTACGACTTTCTCCAAGAAATCGGTAGACTGTGTAAATTACGTTGCTCTAATGTCAAATTTTCAGTTGAAACAGGTAGGTGGGCGGGATTATCTCCACAAGACAGAACTTGTCACTTATGTGTTTTGGATGAACCAGGGGACGAATTTCATTTTTTTTAGATGTAACAATAAAATTGTGGTGAGCTTAAACCTCAAATTTATTCCAGATTATTATCAAAAACATCCCTCAAGTTATAAAATGACTGGCATATTAACAATATGTAATGAAAAAGTTTTAAATGGATTATGTATTTTTGAAAGAAGTTTAGAAAATATACTTTAGACGTATACCCATTCTAAATTAGTATTATCATTTCTCAATTTGCTTTTATGTACAATTTGTTTTACTAAGAATTGCTTTATACATAGACTTATTATGTCTAATAACGTGTATATGTCTTATAATCCTTGTACTTATAACAACCCAAATGTTTTCACGTACCAATTTGTAAATCACATGACCATGATCATGGATAATATTAGAAACAATTTTGTGCGTGCTGTCCAGCTGCGTGTAGTGTGAAGATACATACATGGCTTGAATTCAGTGCCATATGTACTGCCATGTGTGAATCAGCACGCTGCACGGAAAGCTGCACAGCATCCACTAAAACGGAACATGAATACATATATATTATTTTTTTCTCGTTTGTCCACGTAATAACTATACAGTCAATACATCTACTGTTTGTTTTCTTTACTAAATTTGATATAGAGAACAATAGCTAATCAGTAATTGACAATTTCTACAATAAAAAAGGAAGTATGTATTTTGTATATTTTTGTCTTGCTTTATAAAATTTTATCACAATGTCTGTCATCTCATTATAGTTATTGTAAATTTCCTCTTGTAACACTGTTATGTGTCATGAGTGAATACCAATAATATATGTTGATGTTTGTTGTTGTTGCCAATACTATTATGTTGGCCTTTCCAGGCGTTGGTATTGTTTATCAAATGCTCCTGGTGAGAAGTTGTTCCTTGAAACACGTGTACCAAATAAAGAAATTTACCGTTTATTATGCAATATCGGTATCTATTGTATTTAGTGTAAAATTGTTCATTTAAAAAAGTATAGATTATGATTCTGAAATTCATTATTAAATTACAAGCATCATAAAGTCAAGTAAAAAATCAATTGATCACTTAATGTTTGATTTGCACCATTACAAAAATGAATCTCTTGTTGATTTAGTATCATAAACATTCTGTGAAAAACCATTAAATATGGCAATTGTCTTTTGGCATTTTGGTGTATTAATTTTCAATTTCATCTCTGTTTTTGTTAAAGATTATGATTATTTGGAATGTAAACTTATGACGTGTTATTACAATTGTCCAGTACATATAGAATCAAACAATATGGAAAGCCATAATCTAAAAGTAGTAAAAAAGAAGTACTCATTACCAAAAAATATCGAAAATGGAGGCCAAATCCAGAACCAAGGACCCCAGCGAGTGCCAAAGACGGAATTAAGCCTCAGTATTTAAAGGGTATTAGAATTTTGATATCAGCAGTAAATTTCAATAAAACGTAAGGTAATTTTGTCATGTAAAGCAAACTCGTTGCTTAGGTTTTGGGTGATAATTAGTTTAGTAATAAGTATTGCTGTATTATTAATTCTCTTAATCTATTTGGAAATATTCTTATGAAGTACTTTTCAGTGATTTTATTCATAATTAAAGTCTGTTCCGTTCTATTTTAGGTTTTCTCAAAGTTTAATTTGTGGACAACAGATTTTAATTATGAATATTTAAACCATTGTTGTGACGTCATTCTATTGTATTTACTGTGGATTCTTTTTAAAGAACCCATGGCTTCCCCTCTATTGTTTTCTCTAATATAAAGTTTAAAAACGTCCCGAGGGAAATGTATGTTTACTACATTTCACTGCGAACTAATTGTCCGATTAAGCGAAATAGATTTGTTCGCATCGAATGTTGTGATACCTTCGTTGGGCACGGACCTTTTTTATTTTCGGAAGGGGGGGTTGCTGGGATTTCCACTTCAGTTGGGAAACGTTTTGGACCGCATGCTAGGAAATATGTTGCTTGTTGGGCAAGTTTTTTTCTAGATTATTTTTTAACCCAGGTGCTGGTGTGAGAGATTTTCTGAGCATAGACTGGGGCCAGAAATCCCAGTCCCAACCCTGAAAATCAAACGGTCCGTGCTTTATAATTACTAGTGGGTCGTTTATACCAATCACAGTAAAGTATATATTGTACATGTTGTAGAAACTGGCAACATGGTAATTTATATTTCCTTCAAGTACAACTAGATTCAAAATATTTATCTGATAAATACACGGAAATGTTCTATTTAATTTCGATCTTTTCTTTTCAAAAATACACATTGGTTACATTAAAAACTACATGTACAAAAACACGTCTTGTTGGAGTAATGGAAAAAAAACCCGTACTTGTGATTATTTACACTATATATTCCGACTTTTTCGTGTTTACTTATATTAAGTTCTATGTGAATTTAATAACAAACCCGCATTAACAGGGGCGCACCAGAAGTGCTGCACATGAGTGCCGGTGGGGGCACAACATCAAAAAAATAATTTTATAATCTTTTACGAGTTCCCTGCAGTTATCAGTGTTAGTTCAAAATATATACAAAATTCTGAATCCAACTGTGTGGAAAAGCACAGTCATAGATAACGGGCTTACCAGCTGTGCTGGGATGATCTTCAAGAATATTTGCATTTGGTATAGAAGGAAAATTACATGAAATATCCGGTTTGTACACTTTTTTCATGAATTCATATTTTTCTGTACCACTTAGCTGCTTATTAAGAAAAAAGCCTATGACATTAGCAAAACCTTGAAATATCATTAACAGGGGGTAATAACACGGGATCCCCAGCTCTCTGAAAGCCCGGAGCCCTAGTGTTGGAGCCCGGAGCCCTAGTGTTGGAGCCCGGAGCCCTAGTGGTGGAGCCCGGGGCCCTTGTTTTAGAGCCCGGGGCCCTTGTTTTAGAGCCCGGGGCCCTTGTGTTAGAGCCCAGAGCCCTGGTGTTAAAGTTCGGAACCCTGTGGTGTAGCCTAGATCCCCACGTTCAAAAACGTCTGGAGCTTAGGAGTCATGAGACCATGTTATTTCCTTGAACTGAAAGTTTTTGGCAATTCTCTTGTTAAACAAGAATTTCAGGAGATCGTGACCTAAGCAGAAGTAAAAGGACTTCAGAATAGTTAAGATTGGACTTGAAGATTATATTCCTAGTTCAATTATTTTAATTATTTTAATGTGTTACTGTTCAGGAAAAGGTAGCACTAGTCCATAATAAAAAATATCCAAAACAATAATGTAATCTCATCCCCACTCGCCCCGATATTTTTGACACGCCCGTCCAAATTTTTTTTAAAATTTTTGGGCAAATTTGGTAATTTAAATTATAATTAAAGCATTTGACAAAATGATAAAAATATAAAGTTAAATTCGCCCACCCACCCAAAATCTTGAGAAAAAAATAGATGGGAATCTAGGATTTATCTTATTATGGCCCTATATGTATTTTGGAGTTTTATGTATGGTCTGTACTAATGAAGCATAAATTGCCGAAATGGTAAGAATTGCTGAATGTAACCAAATGAAAAGAAGCACGTCGACAATTACGAAGTCTTATTTTACAGTACTTCAACTTATTTTAATATTCACTAAATTAGAATTACTGGTACGTGGATATTAAACTGTCATTAATTTGTCAAGTCATGACAAGGTACCCTGAATATGACATTTTTAATAATTTGTTATAATAAACATACTAAATAAACAAATCTCTACTGATTTTGTTTCGTTCAATTTAAAAGAAAGGTCACTAGTGCCAGTGGGAGGTGCTCCTTTGGCCTCCGCTGCATCTGCCACTGTTTAAAAATTTTTGATGAAGTCTTTTCATCTGTTTCCATTAAAAACGTTTTGTATGATGAAACTTTTTATCAATAAGTAATATAAAAAACGTTTCAAATACGTACAGCTCAGTGAATAGTCATTTTGTCCTTTTTACTTCCCTTTTGTTGGGGGGGGGGGGGTTCCATAGTATATACAATTAAACATCATATTTCTTTCCCTTTAAATTTGTTTTTGTTTATTTCCAATAGGAAAAGTGACTCTATTAAACAAATATAACCAAAAATTACCCTCTTCCTTCCCCCTGCAATTTACTTGTGCATGTATTACCCTGGGTTTAAAACTATTAAAATGTGTTTTGGCAGAAAGTATTTCATTATACAGACAAAACTTACGTTTTCTCTCTTCTTTGTTCTTCTTTGATAAGGTTTAGAGGTTCAACACTATTCACCGACATTTTTTTTCGATTCACTTTGAAAAATGCATATACCACAATTGGAGTTTATCTGAGTATTAGATATTGGTCAAAATCAAACTTTTAGAACAACTTCATCCATATAAATTCTTCCTTGTTACCGAGTGAACTTTCGTTCATAAAGACATATATAGTACGAAGATAACAATGCAGTAATTAGATAGGCGATAATCCCTTTAATCTCTCGATTACATAAATGTCTCAGCAATGGTTTAAGTAAGAGAAACAATGGCCAAGTGTGAATTGATGATGAACAATCCACTCGCCTTCGGCTCGTGGATTCTTTTTCATGAATTCACACTTGGCCATTGTATCTCCTTTACATATTTTCATTACATGAACACCAATGTGGCATCATTAATTTATGCGGAACCTAAATTCACAGTGATCTCGGTATTTTGTTATTATTTAAGATTATTATAATTTTCGGCCATTGTTATCTTGACTTTACAATCTGTACATAAACAAATACATGGTAAAACTAATCAATGGAACAGAGTTTTTATTGTTGTATTTCATCTTGCAGTCACCATGAGGCGTTCAACAAGGAGCTCTGCTCATACCTCATAGTTCAAGACCACATTTAGCATTGGTTAAAGCGGAATTCATTGCAAGATAGTCATGTATCTTTCCCTTTTGTTCATGTTGCATTTGGATTGTCAACAAACATAAAAATGACTGTCAAAATTGCTGCCCACCGTTGTATGATAAAAAGACTTTCAGAATACAATCAAAACAACAGGGCACTCAATGAGTCAACTAGAAGGGTTATTATTTAATCTTGGCAGTAACCTCCTTCTAAAAATATTGAAAAAAATAAAAAATTGGAATAAACTTTTTTGACGCGTTTTTATTAGTGCGTTGATATTTAATCTTGTTACCACATAATGTACTACATTTTGTGTTAAATTGTACCAAGATTAAATCTACAAGTGATGACTTTACTCATTCATCAATTAATTTTTTACAAAATCACCCACTCATCAATGAAAACAAAATATAAGTCCAAACACTCAACTTCGTCAGCAGTAGCAGACTTTTTTTTAAAGCAAAGTACATACTTTCGAACGTAAAGTTCCACTTTGGCCGAAATTGCTTATATCTATACTTGTATATGTAATTTTTTGTTGTTGCCATATATTTATATGTACCATGTATTTGCTTGGTCCGTGAAATTTGCAAATTAGGAATTTTTAATATATTGCAGCGAACATAAACAATGATTTGATACTCTGCACTCCGTCATCGACTGGTTTCCGTCTTCTCAATCAGCAAGCGATGTTAACCGTAAACCAGACTTCATTAGTATTCTTTTTAAAGACATGTTATGGTACAAATGCCAAAGTTGCATTGTCTTCATTTGAAGATTATTCTGCTCCGTTTTATAAACTAAATTTGGCTAATACTAACACAACTCTCTCGAGGATATGGGCTTGTCAGTCAGATAGTGTATGCTCTCATCAGTCGACAGGTACATCTACTTTTGGAATGGTTACTCCTACTGAGTTCGAGCCTTTATGGATGTCATGGGAAGGCAATGCTGTAACAGTTGGAACAGGTTCTGAAATAGGACGGAACATGATTATGAAAAATGAGTATGTAAATACCGAAACTATGGGATATATTGGAATAAAATCAAGTGTATGTGATAGTCAGTGGATATTTAGGAAAGGTAAACATGATTTACAACAGGTTTATGATATTTGGGTTTAAGGGAGTCCGAATTTTGACAATCACTCGTTATCCTCGGGTTTTATCCATTTAAACAAAATCAAAATATTTTTGCACATGGATTATATTTCCCTTGTCATGTGTCACTTTAAAATGCACAAAATAGTAAATGTACAAATGTTATCAACTTCTAATTATATGTTCAGATATTTTAAGGCATATAAGCAGATAATGGAAAATGAATGGAAACTCTAGAGAAAGTTATTTCCCACCAAAAATTTAACGTCTTATATCTCAAAACTTTTTTACATGATTTTTCAAAATTTTTTACTTAAGCTGTTCTATTATGACAGGTTTTCCAAACCAAAAGGTCAGAATTTTCATTCTATTTACAAATTTTCTAACACCCGTACTCCCTTAATTGATTATCTATAATATTTGTTTGATGATTTACGTTCCTGTTCCCATGATATTCAAAAAATATGTTTATTATTTAAACTGAGGCTTCACTGATGATCCAAAATATGTTTATGATTAACAATGAAGTTTCAGAATGGACTCCATGAAAAAGATTTTTGCAGTATATACTTTCATATAAATGCACCTCATGGTGACTTTAAGATGAAGAACAACAATAAACGCGTTGTTCCTTTGATTGTACCATGTATTTTTAGAGACTTTGTCTCATGCTTTAACACCATATCGGTTCATTTTTTATCATTTCGGCTTAATGTCTTTATATGAAACTACTTTAAGTCTATATTTTGTATTTCAAGCGCCAAACTGCCCTATAATAATCTCGATAACTATCATTAGTTCGTTTATATGTTGCATTGTTGATGCCAGTGTTGGTAGAGTACTTGTATGTTTGCTATAGAAGGTTTTATATAAAATTTAGATTAGAGGGATGAAAATACAAAACAGAATACAGGACTTTCAATAAGGAACTCTTTGTTTTTATGGCGTAACCAGTAGGAAAACTGGTACCATAATTCTGCTGAGGTTCACGCATTTACTCATTATGGGGATTACCCTCAATCACCGGTATAAAAAGAGAATCGTACGGTATCGGTTCCGTATTGGTGATTCACAAATGTGAACATTGGAATACCGATTGCCTACAGAAATATCAACCCAACAAACTCGACATATACATTGTCAATAGAAAAATCCAGAATATTTGTATGTTAGTGATGTCAGCCTCAGTGGTTTGTTGCTGAAGTTGTTGTGGACCCTCACGAAGTCACTATAAAAATATTTGTATCTGCTTCTGTAATTGTTGTAGGGAAAAAAATATTGCTTGGTAAGAAGATAGATCTATTTTTGAAGAGTAAATTGGGAATTAAGGTATGCAGAGAATAAATTGGGAATTAAGGTATGCAGAGAGTAAATTGGGAAGTAAGGTATGCAGAGAGTAAATGGGGAATTAAGGTATGCAGAGAGTAAATGGGGAATTAAGGTAAGCGGAGCAGAAAAATAAGTTTTGATGCTGTGACAGAATTTTGATAATTGGAATTCAATTCAACAACTGAGACGGAACGTTACTTGTACCGGACACAAATCTGGAACTTTCTACACACAGGTCAACAAATAGAAATTTGTACATGCAATGCATAAAAGTAAGACATTCATTGAGATTCCATAAATAACGCAGAACCACTGAATAAAGAAGTATGGAATTAATCATACATCCCAAACAAACGTATTATATCTGAAGTTTAAATTTCTATGGCCCGAGGTTGCATTTTTCTTAGACAATTGTCATACCTCGAAAGTCTGGGATATATACAATAGCAAAGCTAAACTTCTGTATATTCCAAGGTTCCATTAATTTGAATGAAGGACTGTACTTCATAAGTCCGGGTTATCTCTGTACACAAACACGAAATTAGTGAAGGGTATTTCTACGAATATTTTTTTTTCTATTTTGATATATATGTATGATACATGGACTTTTGTACTTGGATTAATAATAATCTTAATTTTTATTTTAGTTGATCGTTCATTCGACCTCATGACAGAGAATTTCCAATGTGGTACTTCAACAGAAACAATAGAAACAACTGAATCAACATCTATCGGATTAAGTACCACAGAATTAGCCGGAGTCACGAGTACATCCAGTGTACCAATTGTCACCACAGAAGTTAATATCTGTACTTGTTCTTGCATCCCGTCATATAGTTTTAATATGACCTCTGCTGAATTATTCGAATACATGCAAGAAATAAAAGCTAATCTTAAGGTGAACCCAAAGGGTACCAGTTTGTATAAATCAAAACTGACATCCACAAGTGACAATCGTACATCCGCAGCTGCAATAGGGTGGTTGGGTACAATAATAGTAACCATCCCAATTGTAATAATTGTATTTTTAGATATTCTAAATCTCGTAAATGCCTTGAAGCCCCCATAACTTTGATATTTTGAATACCATTCTAAATTATGGCCATAGTATTCATTGAATGACACAATCTTTAGGTCAATTGCATATTTTTAGATATGCATTAAATGAAAACGAAAATAATAGAAAATTGTTCACTTTATGTTAGATTGAGAAAGTGAGACGAATCTGTTCTAACCCCTTAAAAACTACTTCTTCATTCCATGTATTGCACTCGGTAGATGTCCTTAGTACTGGATTTGACTTTCTATTTCGTTATTTTTGGTCATGAGTACTTGGATCTTTTCTGACTATTTTTTGAGTTTGGCTTTCCATATTATTTGATTCGAGAGGTTACTCCTTTAAACACATGTACAACATAATTAAATTTACTGTTTATTTAAAACTTTGGTACTTTTGTATTTTTCTGTCACCGATATCAGTGTCAAATACCAATGCATATATGTAGTATGTCAAGTTATCTATCTGTAAGTACACACATTTTGTCAATTACATAGCAAAGTTCCAGAGTTTGGAAATGAACTTAGAATGAAACTTCATGAAAAAACCTCAACAAAATTCCCAACTTCTTTTTTCATACATAGATATTGAGAAATTGTACAAGTAATACAACACAAAATAGATTGGCGCTATGAGCCTTGAAAAATAAAATCAAATACTAGAATGCCATATTGTATAAACACAATGAAAAAGATTTGCTCTTATAAGCGCATTGTCATCCATCTTCTGTTTCACAAATGAAGACATTTTAGATCGTAAACCAACTTTTGGTAAAGTGTTGAAATACGAAACGTCAATTCAGTGTTAATTTTTTTTTACACAAACTACAAACGATCGCGTTACTCATACCTTTTAATTTCTTGATTGGCAATTTCCTTCAAGAGAATAAAAAAAAAAAACAAAAAACAAAAAAAAAAAAAAAAAAACCAATATATAAAAAATCGTCCTTTTACTATGTTTATATCCTTTAATCGTGCTCAATAAGCAATTTTTCCCTATATTAATGAGTGTGACGCACAAAAAGAGTGGACATAAACTTAAATCATCTATTTCCAACAACGTGTGGTACTCATTTGGGGCGCCTACTCATCTCATTTGGGGAATATTGAATGCATGTATTGGTCATATCTTACGTATCCTACACTTTTGGAACCCGCTTGAACTTTCAGCTTGATGTTCATAACGCCATCATCAATGTATCTATTAGTGAAATTGTAGGATATAGCATCTTTTATTTAAGAAATTCAGTCCCGAAGTCTTGGAGTAGAGGAGCATAGTTTGTGCGTATTGGTTTGCAGACTTGCTGTTTATGAATATCATTATGAAAAAATCAAACATACTGCACATTTGCTCATCGTGGCAAACTTACCCTTTTAAAGTAAGTGAGAACCGAACCGTCAGTCTGAAAAGAACAATCCAAGGGCAATAGCAACGTCGGAGAAACGAAGACATAACATGAGCACGGTACAGAAAAGAAAATGAAGACACGCACATATACAAAAATGAACAACACGGACCCAATAAAAACCATGGGTGAGATGGTTTAAATTTGTTTTTGACAAAATGTGGATTGATAATCTTTATGGACTTTTGAATAGCATTCATTAGCGAATCTTTATCACGAAGAATTGTGGTATGGAATGTTTTCGGCAAAATGACCGGCAGGTAAGATTTTCCAATAATTCTTTGAAATGTTTCAGTATTCACATGTGATTGATGTCACATTGGGCATGGAATGATATACTTACAGTATGCTTTGATGCCTGGCCTTGATTGCAGGCAAAATCTTAGTTCCATAGACAATTAATTGGTTCAACAAGAAGATTGATCGAGGTACCTATTTTTGAATGGTATGTTCTGTAATTGAACTCTAATTCAATATTCTTTTTTTACTTAGTGCTGGGATGATCATATATTTTAACTGTCTATGACCTTTCAATAGCAACTGCTGTTTAGTTGCTACGGGAAACTACCGAAATGGAAGGCGAGGTTTAGCATGCAATAAAAACGGTTAAACCCACTATTTTTTTAAATGCCTGTACCAGGTCAGGACCATTACGATCGACAATTTTTCCGGTGGTTTGCATCTGTTTTGTCTTTTTGTCTCATGGATTTCAGTTTTTGACATCTCTGTCCGGTAATTTTGTTATCACCCCATTAAGTATCCAAAACAAGTAAGGCAGGTCTTGATTCTTATCCTTCGTTTGAATATTGAAAAAGGAAAAAGAATGACATCTTCTTGTTGAACCAATTAATTGTCTATGGAACTAAGATTTTGCCTGCAATCAAAGCCAGGCATCAAAGCATACTGTAAGTCTATCATTCCATGCCCAATGTGACATCAATCACATGTGAATACTGAAACATTTCAAAGAATTATTGGAAATCTTACCTGCCGGTCATTTTGCCGAAAACATTCCATACCAAAATTCTTCGTGATAAAGATTCGCTAATGAATGCTATTCAAAAGTCCATAAAGATTATCAATCCACATTTTGTCAAAAACAAATGGAGATGCTATCACTTTTTAAAATGAAACTCTTTTGTTAAGATGTGAAACCACCAATTCATTTCTTTAACATTTTCAACTAAAATTTGGAATTTTCAAACCTCCCTGGACAATTTATCTTAACTTTAACCTTCCCAAAACCATACCTGTCGTGAAAGGCACATACCTGATCTACATTATATCAAATTTTGATCATACCTTTAAAGCCTTCTATAGGTACTCCAACGAAGAATTATGCAAATTTTGAATATTTGTTAATTTTCATTGCACAAATACATAATGATAACATGGTGCATGAATTAAGACGCACGTTAAGTGTTCTATTTAAATTACAACCTTTACTATAAAATGCAAAGTTTCAAATAGATTCATGAATGCACGTAGGTGCACGTAAGTGCACGACAATTTTTACTTTTACGTGTTTTTGCAGTTTTCTCGAATTTTGGTTGTAATTAATCCTAAATAGTAGTCAAAGCGCCGTAAATCGAAAATAATTTTGAAACAGTTTTTCCTTAGCTCTTATAGAACTGGTAAATGCGAAGAAAATAAAATACCGGAAGTGGACTAATTGTAATTTTTTAATGATATTAATTTACCCTTAATCTTACTTTTTTGGAGATTAAAAGTTTAATGTCTTATTAATGAAGCAGGTAACTATCTTTTTGCACGGTAATATTCATTCAATTCGAACATTCAATTTTTTCGTTGGAGTACCTACCTTCTATGATATTCCCGGTGTGTTTGGGAAAGCCACCTATAAATACGTACCACAACGTCACAACATTGCGCAAAAATAGTCATTGGGAATTCCCCTCCTTTAAGTGATCTAAAATAACACCTGCTCAATTGACCTTGGTATTGAAATAAACCTAATATATCAATGCTTAAATTGGTGTACACTGAAAAAATGGCCTTTAGATCCTAAACGTAATCATAAACACAATTTTGTCCCGGATTTTTTGCCGCCAAAAATCTAAACGCGTTTAAAATCTAAATACGTTTAGAGTTATTCAGAAGGTGTGGCGTTTTATTTAGTTTTGTTTCGTCGTATTTATGTATTTATTTATCTTATTTATTTATTTATTTGTTTATATCAAGATTCTTCACTATGGGTTTGCTTCAGTGGAGAAAGTGTTGCAAGTCAAATCCACAACTGTAGCTTTCTTTTCCTGAAACGACATAAAACGAACAATCATTTAGCAATAATATATATTCAATCCATTCGAAAAATAGTATAGCGAGAAATATGTTGAAATACATTCCTTTAAATCTATTTTGGAATTGTACAAAAATCATACAAAAAGTTACATGAAAAGGAATTGCATATTAAATCCTTGCATGAATTACAAAGAACATAGAGAAAAATATATCAATGTAGCATCATTAGGCATCAAATAAAAATTAATATTCAAGAAAAACATACCTTTAAACAAAATAAATCTGTTATGTATCAACAACTTCTCATGCAAGACACCAAGCTCCTGCACGTTTACCGCCACGTTCAAAATCAAACAAAGAAAGATTGCAGCGCCCTCTATCCGGACAACAACTCTTCATTTCACTCTTATCGAAACATGTTAGATCTAAACACGCAATAATTGATTAGACGTTTAGAAATGTGCTTAGAATATTATTTGCACGTCTAAACATGTTTAAAACCTAAATGTGTTTACCAGTAAACACGTTTCTTCCCTAAAGTGCTTAGGAATTAAACACAATCCTAAACGTGTTTAGGGCTAAACATATTTTATATGTGTTTAAAACCTACGGACGCCCATAGGTGACCTCCAAAGAAACAAAAATACAAAAGTTATATCGTTATCTCGATATATATATCGTTATTTCGATATAATTTAATCGTTATCTCGATATAATTAAATCGTTATCTCGATTTATTTATATCGTTATCACTATATATTTATATCGTTATCTCGATATATTTTTAATTCGTTATCTCGATTTTATTATTTCATTATCTCGATATAAATATATCGTTATCTCGTTAAAATTATATCGTTATAACCATGTAATTAGTTTTGTATTTTCCAAGAAAAATTACCATTGTATAAAAACGTATTCGCGTTACACTTGATTTTTTTTCAAACAGGATGTATTGATTTATATGATAGTTGAACTTAAAATTCAGCATTTTATTCCCATCACACGACGATATATGGTGAGGTATAAATATTTATAATGACAGGATATGAAGTAAATTTATACATGAGGTTGCAGTACCCAGGAACCCGTTTAACCCTACCGTTAGCTTTTGCTTGTGTCGGTTCCAAGTCCGGCTATCCCGAGTTTGTATCGTTATTTACGTTTGTCTATTGTCTTCCATTTGTGTCTTTCTAATTAAGTTCGCTTGTGGATTGTTGCATGTGATTGTAATTTTCGACTTTTGAAGGTATTTATTGGTACTCACCAGTGAACGGTCAAACAGACCGGCGGAGGGACGGACGTACACGTGCTGAAGGGGAAGAGAATATCTCGCCACTTTGTATTTCGGGGTTTAGGAATGAAGCGTGTTTTTTTTTTTTTGAATATTTATCATATTATTGATTCGTTCATTATGGTTTATTATTGAAACACAAAGTGGTCAGATTATGTCCGTCTGTGGTAATAAATAACAACAATAAAAACAATGTTCCATTACTTGGTTTTACCATGTAGAGACTTTGTCTCATGTTCATTTACCTCACATTATGTCATTATTATACCCCCGCTTTCCGGGAGGTATATAGTATTCATGTTGTCCGTCCGTCCTTCTGTCAGCCCTTCCGTCCGTCCATCCGTCTTTTTGTACCCAAATGCTGGTATCCACTGCTACTCCTAAATCCCGTATTGGAATTTCAAGAGCTTAATTACATGTTGTAGATGTGCACTACACGTATTATTTTCAAATAATTCCATTTTTTTCAGAATTTTGACATGTTTGGACTTTGTCATTTTTATTAGCTCTTTTAGCTCAATGGAAACCTTATGCTGATCACCTGGTATCCTCTCCTCTTCCTAAACCAATGATTGGAATTTCATGAAACTTACACAGGAGCTTAATTATATATTTTAAATGTGCACTACGTGTTTTTTCCAATTATTCATTTTTTTCGTCAGATTTTTGACATGTTTTGGACTTCGTCAATTTTGGTCTTTTTTCTCAATGCAAACCATATGGTGACCACCTGGTATCCACTACTTCTCCTAAACCACTGTTTGGAATTTTATGAAACTTGTACAGGAACCTAATTACATATTGTACATGTGCACTACGCGTTTTGTTTTCCAATAACTGCTTTTTACAGATTTTTGACATGTTTTGGACTTTGCAATTTTAGCTCTTTTAGCTCAATGCAAACCATAAGATGAACACCTGGTATCCAAAATACTTCCTTCACCATTGATCAAATTTTTATGAATTTTATGCTGGACCTTAATTATATATCATAGATGTGCACTGTATATGTTGTTTTCTAAGAATTCCATTTCTTAAGATATTTAAGAAAATTCAGAGAGGTGGGGCGGGGTATCCGTGGCCCACTAGGCCACAGTAACTCTAGTTTATTTTTATAATCGTCGCGGGGTGGGGATAAAAATATTAATTTTTTTATATTTTTTTCTAAGTTGACAATTCACTATCATATAAATCAATTCATCCTGTTTAACTGAATAAAATATTCGAATGTAACGCAAATAGGTTTTCATTCATACAATTGTAATTTTTCTTGAAATATACCAAAATAAAAATATCGTCATAACGATAAAATTTTATCGAGATAACGAAATAATTAAATCGAGATAACGACACAAATAGAGCTAGATAACAATATAAATGTATATCGTGATAACGATATAATTATATCGAGAAAACGATTTATCTATATCGAAATAACGATATAATTATATCGATATAATGATATATATATATCGAGATAACGAGATAACGAAATAATTAAATCGAGAAAACGAAATATATGGCACGCGATAGTAACAAAAATGCGGTATACCTAGTATTTCGAACAGAAACTAGGGGTTTTCGTGCGAAATACTAGGTATACCGTACGCTAACCATGGGTTTCCGATCGGTATACATAGTTTTCGGCGAAAACCCTAGTTTTCGATTGAAATTGAACGGAAACTAGGGGTTTGCGACGGAAACCCATAGTTTCCGATCGGTATCGTTAATTCGAGTTTAAAGCGAAAACGCTATTCATAGTTTTAGCCAATCAGAAACGAGAAACGGAAATCGCTATTTGATATTTAACGTTCCTCCAATCAGAAACGGAAAACGGTATTCAGGGTTTAATTAAACCAATCAAAATCGTTTTTTTTTCTGTTTATCGTTTATATTTCTATCTTTTTTATTCAAATTTCGTATCTTTTATTTATCTTATATATTTTGATATTATAAATTAATTATCAAATAGAGTTGTACCTTTGACAAATTTAGGTGCGAATGGATATCAGATTCGCGAGTCCTGAGAAGATTCGATCTCGACTGTCTAAATTCACCTTCACCAGTTAAAAGTTGTGAAATATCGCCGTTTTAGACTTAGTTTAAAAAGAATATTCAATTTAACTAATCTATAGAGCAAAGATTTTTATTTTCAAATAACTTGATGTGTACTCTGTTTCGAAATTAAAAAAAAATCATGAGATTTTGTATGAAAAATAAATAATTTGATAAGCAGTAAAAAAAACAACAAAAACTCGGTCTTAAATGATCAAAACAATTCAGTAATTTAAAACTTTTACTTCATCATATCCTTTCCAAGGAGTTTTATAATTTGGAAGTTAAAAATTTCATGAATTTTAGCATTTAAGAGGTATGAAAAGTATAATTTTAAGTTTACGGTTTAAACTTACTCTATAAAAATGACAAAAACAATAAAGTGTTTGAAAATTTTACTTCATGATATCCTTTCGAAAGAGTTTGATATGTTGGGAAATAAAAAAAATTATGAAATTTAGCATAGAATAGACAGAATAGTTAAATTTTTTTTAATCAGTGGTTCTAACTCAGTCTTTAAAGTGAAAGTCGCGATTTTTTACTTTTCACCTAATTCGATTTATTTCATATCTAAAATGCTTCATGCAAAATTGCAGTTATGTATCTTTTTTATTAAGGAAGATATTTGTAGTTAAAAGCTGACCGTAGTTCAATTATGGGTATCGCCATTTTGGATCGGAAGTGACGAAATATTGATACAGAGTATAATAATTTGTATCACTAACAATTACGGAGAAGACACGATTTGTAAAAAGGATGCTGGGTAATTCTTGGTATTACCAAAATCCGGATAAAATTTCAAATTGGACTCACAATAGATATGCAAATCGGTAATATGATCGTGAGAATGGCATACAGGCTTAAAATTTCATTAAATATATGATAAATATATCCAACATTTTATAAAAGTCTACATCAGTGAAAATTTTCATTCTTGTCAATTTCAAGTTGAACATGTTTAACCTCTCGTTATCGAAATAAGTATGAATACCCTCCTGTCTAAAGCTAACTAAACGGCTACGGCAAAAAATATATATATGGTCCTCTTGCCAGGTAACGCATAATGAAATAGTAGCCTTAGATACAGGTAAGGCTCAGGTACACGTATTTTATTTATTGGCACAATCAACACACATGTCACTTAATTGCTAGGTAGGGTCATAAATCACTCTTGGGTCACAAATGTCCATGAGGGTAATTTTAATGCAGAAATTGTCAACTCGAGGAAAGTGATTTTAAGTAATTTTTAATAAAACACGTATTAATGTGGAAAAAAATAAATAAAAAAAAACGTAATTCAAAATTAGTTTTTTTTGTTTTGTCAAAGTCTTAAAATATAATAAAAATGATGCTATCAATAATTATTCAAATAATTTATGAACATCATACTCAGAATCCTTTGTTTTCAATAAATAAAGTTTGTACAAAAATAAGACAATAAATATACATGTCGTGTTGGCAAAAATTCACATTCTACACTGCCCACTTATATTTTTGAAAAAGAAGAAGACTAGCATATCATACATTCAAAGAGACGAAAGGGACAAGAATTGAGTTCGGTATAGATGCATAAACTTTGTAAGAGTTTTATAAGATTGTAAAATGATTTAGACATCCAAACGGTAAAGACCAGTCGGGGTGTGTGTGTGTGTGTGGGGGGGGGGGGGTCCGAGACTTGGATGCCTCTTTTATTTGAATCTATATTTGTTTCGTGTAGATTTTTGGCCAAAAATGCCTTGAACAAAATCTTACCCGACTTTTTTATGTCTTGTTCCGAAAGCAGGTATTCCATTCGTTGGATCTTTCTGATGGTGTATCTGATCGAAGTATATCTGATTAAACGGTATGAACTGTCTGTGACTTACCTTAGCCTTACCAAAAGCATTATGACAGGTCCCACGTTTAAACAGATAGGATATGACGGGACAAAAGGTTGTACTGTTCCAAATTCTTCATCCGATTAACAAAATTAGACTTTTTTATGTTAACAAAATGCAACTTCTTAACATCTGATTCAGTGAAACTTCCATTTTCTTCAAAGCTTTTATGGTTGGAATAAATTATACATGTATTTTCCATAAACGCAATATCCAATTTTGCATAATGGCTTTACATGTTCTTGTATCAAGTATAAGATGCATACCTTTGAAAAAGATGCAACATCCGTTATCTTTCAAAATTTCAGGATTTCAATTATTTCGATAATATAATAATTGTCGCATTTTTATTTTATTTCATTTTTATTTTTTATGCGTGTTTGTTTCTTTTGCCTTTTTTTATAATGTATCTTTTGTTTTTTTTATTTTTTTTTTCTCATCTATAGGCATACCTATTTACGTTTTGGTTTGAATAAACATTATAAAATTGAGAGTGAACATGCACTGGGAGATGCTCAGGTACTTGTCACCTGCGTTGTGTAATACCCAAATTTACAAAGATACGAATTGTCAACAGTGATTTACAAAACATTTAGAATCGAGTTGCTATCCTCACATCTTTGTTTCAAAATACAAAAATGTACATATTGAGAATGAAAAAAATAAAGAATATAATGTAGCAGAAAATGGACACAACAGTACATCTGACGATGATCCAAATACTATGATCCCTGTTCATTAAAACTGTTTTTTCTTATTATTTCGTTTTTTTAAGTATATAGGCGCAACAGAAATAGTTCGTATTGGTTGGAAGTTGAAACATGCATGTTTAAACGGGCGTCTACACGAAACCACCTCCCTACACTTTCATTCTCCAAAATCACGTATACACGTACAAGATTATAATGTCAATCGTTAACGCGACAGGTGAAGAAAGTTTAATTTGGCCAATTCACAGAATGGTACATAAAATAGGTAAACAATATCAAACATTGTATCGCCTTTGTTTTGACACTTATTATCACAGCAGCTGCGTGCTTAAAATGTTTAAATGTTTATAAAAATAATGTTTAGACCCCGTGATAATATTGCATGATATAGAAACAGATTAAACACAAATTAAAAAGAATGTCAAAGATCTTTTACGCAAAATATATTAAAGTCATGAGTTGAACGGCGACTTTGTAAAAATGCAGTAACGAACTTTGTCATATTGTTAGTGATCGTTGTTGACAAACGCATTATTACGGTACTCGTTGGTTATTACTTGATGTCAGTATACATAGCGCCCTCTACACAATGTCACGTGACCCTCCATGACCAGAGATTCTGTGAATAAAATACGTTTTTTGCAACAATAGAGTTAAAATTGCAAAAATCTAAATATGCTATATGTGTCAGAACTACATAAGGATTTTATATTCTCTTTTCCATATTTTTGCGGACTTTCACTTTAAAAATGACAAAAACAATTCAGTGTTTTGAAAATTTTACACCATAGTATCCTTTGGGAGGAGAACCAAAAACTTGATGAGAATTTTATCATTAAAAAGATATGAAAAGTAAAATTTTTAGTTGACGGTTTATACTAACTCTTTAAAAATGTCAAAAAAGTTAAGTGTTTTGAAAATTTTACATCATTATATCCTTGCGAAGAAGTTTGATATGTTGCGAAATACAAATATTATCAAATTTAGCAAAGAAAAGGTATGAAAAAGTAAGATTTTGAAACACAGTTTAAGCTAAGTCTATAATAATGACCAAATAAATTCAGTGTTTTGAAAATTTACCATCATTATATCCTTTCGAAGGAGTTTTATAATTCGCGATGCAAAAACTTGATGAAATCTAGCATTAAAAAGATATGAAAAGTAAAATTTTTAGTCGACGGTTTATACTAACTCTTTAAAAATGTTAAAAAAGTTAAGTGTTTTGAAAATTTTACATCATTATATCCTTGCGAAGAAGTTTGATATGTTGCGAAATACAAAAATTATCAAATTTAGCATAGAAAAGGTATGAAAAGTAAGATTTTGAAACACAGTTTAAGCTAAGTCTATAAAAATGACAAAAAAAAATCAGTGTTTCGAAAATTTAACATCATTATATCCTTTCTAAATCCTTGTAAATTTTGTTTAAAACTAAGGAGTATTTCCCTCATGCAAAGCTCTGTCCTTAGCTGATTTTGGCTTCACATTTAGATCATATTGGCTATTCGTTCTCTCTCAGTTTTTAAACATCTTTGAGTATTTGGTCTTCCAAACGTTTAGATTTTATCTGCACTGAAGAGACATAAGTTGTCGAAATGCGCATATGCAGAATTTAAATTATCAGTAACTTCGGTATTTAGTCATTCGAAGGAGTTTTAAAATTTGCGAAGCAAAAACTTGATGAATTTAGCATTAAAAAGATATGAAAAGTAAAATTTTTAGTCTACGGTTTATACTAACTTTCGAAGGAGTTTTATAATTCGCGATGCAAAAACTTGATGAAATTTAGCATTAAAAAGATATGAAAAGTAAAATTTTTAGTCGACGGTATATTCTTACTCTTTAAAAATGTCAAAAAAGTTAAGTGTTTTGAAAATTTTACATCATTATATCCTTACAAAGAAGTTTGATATGTTGCGAAGTACAAAAATTATCAGATTTAGCATAGAAAAGGTATGAAAAAAAAAGATTTTGAAACACAGTTTAAGCCAAGTCTATAAAAATGACAAAAAAAAAAATTCAGTGTTTTGAAAATTTAACATCATTATATCCTTTCGAAGGAGTTTTAAAATTCGCGAAGCGAAAACTTGATGAATTTTAGCATTAAAAAGATATGAAAAGTAAAATTTTTAGTCTACGGTTTATACTAACTCTTAAAAAATGTCAAAAAAGTTAAGTGTTTTGAAAATTTTACTTCATTATATCCTTGCGAAGAAGTTTGATATGTTGCGAAATACAAAAATCATCAAATGTAGCATAGAAAAGGTATGAAAAGTAAGATTTTGAAACAGCGGTTTAAGCTAAGTCTATAAAAATGACCAAAAAAATTCAGTGTTTTGAAAATTTAACATCATAATATCCTTTCGGAGGAGTTTTATAATTCGCGAAGCAAAAAACTTGATGAATTTTAGCATTAAAAAGGTATGCAAGTAAAATTTTTAGTCTGCGATATAAACTAGCTCTTGAAAAATGACAAAAAAAGTTAAGTGTTTTGAAAATTTCACATCATTATATCCTTGCGAAGGAGTTTGGTATGTTTCGAAATAAAAAAATCTTTAAAATTTAACATAGTATAGGTATGCTTTTCTTTAAAAATCTTACTTTTCATACATATCCTATGTTAAATTTGAAGATTTTTTTTATTTCACAATATATCAATCTCCTTCATAAGGATTCAATGATGTGAAATTTTCAAAACATGTTACTTTTTTGTCATCTTCAAAGAGTTAGTTTACATCGCAGACTAAAAATTTTACATTTCATACCTTTTTAATGCTAAAATTCATCATGGTTTTGCTTCGGGAATTATAAAACTCCTTCGAAAGGATATTATGCTGTCAAATTTTCAAAACCCTGATTTTTTTGGTCGTTTTTATAGACCGAGTTTAAACCGCTGTTTCAAAATCCTACTTTCATACCTTTTCTATGCTAAATTTGATGATTTTTTTTTATTTTCGCAACATATCAAACTTCTTCGCAAGGATATAATAAAGTAAAATTTTCAAAACACTTAACTTTTTTAGACTTTTTAAAGAGTTAGTATAAACCGTCAACATAAAACTTTACTTTTCATATCTTTTTAATGCTAAAATTCATCAAGTTTTTCCTTCGCGAATTATAAAACTCCTTCGAAAGGATATTATGATGTTAAATTTTCAAAACACTGAATTGTTTTTGTCATTTTTATAGACTGAGTTTAAACCACTGATTAAAAAATCTTACTTTTCTGTCTATTCTATGCTAAATTTCATATTTTTTTTATTTCGCAACATATCAAACTCTTTCGAAAGGATATTTCAAAACACTTTATTGTTTTTGTCATTTTTAAAGAGTAAGTTTAAACCGTAAACTTAAAATTATACTTTTCATACCTCTTAAATGCTAAAATTCATGAAATTTTTAACTTCCAAATTGACGACTTTCGAGTTTCCGGAGTTACCTCCCCTGAATAAAAATAGGCGGCTATCGAATATAACGGGAGGGTTGCAGAAAAATGCTATAACTTCGGTTTGGAGAAAGTCTAGGTCAAATCTTTTGGATATGATGTTGATACAGCCTCGGGGTATAATCCAACATAATTTTCATGATGCTCACCTTTACAGGTAAGCTACAGGTAAATATTTATTGCATTGGGAAACAACAGGATGTGACGGTGACTAAATAAACATCTGTTCGAAAGCCACAAAAAAGTAGTTAATAAAAAGTCAAGGGTTAATATTATACAAACTGTGAATATATAAGAATGTCCAGAAAATGAAAATAATATAAAACCAATAAGGGAATACACAACAAAACGGTTAGCGAAAACGGCACTGAAAAGGACGAATAGACTTTTACTTTAAAAAATAAACAGAAAAAATACAACTAAAACAATAACATACAAAGCAAAAAGAAATGAAATATAAAACATTAAATTAATAAAATTTAATTTAAAAATTAGAACAACAGATATGCCAAAAAAAATAGCGAGGGACCAATACACAAAAATATCTGAGATAGAATTTAAAAAGCAGTTTCAAAATATAAGTCATTTGTTCAGAGAACAAATGTAGGTCTACCCGAA
>MJUU01055971.1:0-20575 GCA_002080025.1 Modiolus philippinarum
AAACACGGCCTCCACATTCAACAAAAATGTTGTCGATCAAAAATTCAATATAATGAGGAAAAGGGAATACTTTTTAAAGTGGATTTAGGATATGATCCACAAACAAAATTCAAATTAAGAAAATATCCACCTATGCCAGTTTTAAGAAATATAAATGAAGAAGAAATATCAGATTATTCAAGAGATTTTTTAAAACAACATAATAATAAATTAGGAAACGTTGAAAAATTAATCTTAGATCTTCATGATAAGAAAGAGTACATTGTACATTATGATATTCTCAAATATTACATTTCCCTTGGAATAAAAGTAACAAAAATTTATAGTATAATATCCCTTAATCATAAAGCGTGGTTAAAAGATTATATTGATTTCAATACAAGCATGAGAGCAAAAGCAGAAAATGATTTTGAAAAAGATTTCTGGAAATTAATGAATAATTCTTTTTACGGAAAAACAATGGAGGATATTTCTAATAGATGTTTAGTAGAATTAGTATATACTCCTGAAGATCTTAAAAGATTAGCATCGAGAGATAATCTAAAAGATATTATAGATTTTAATGATAATTTTAAAGCAGTATTATTAAATTATAAATCAATGTATTTTAATAAACCTATTTATTTAGGAATGTGTATTTTAGATTATTCAAAATTAATAATGTATAAATTTTATTATGATATTATTGAAAAATATTTTCCAAATAATGAAATTTTATATACAGACACGGACGCATTTGTATTAATTATATTCACAGAAGATCTATACTCTGATTTAAAAAAAATAAAAGAAAATTTAGATACATCTAATTATCCAAAAGATCATCCTTTGTATTCAACTGTAAATAAAAAGGTAATACAGTGCTTGTACAGTAAAACATAACCGATCACACCATTGTACCATACACCATACACCATGCACCATTACACCATACACCATGAACCATTACACCATATACCATACACCATCACACCATACACCATTACACCATATACCTTACACCATACACCATACACCATGCACCATACACCATACACCATGTACCATACACCATGCACCATACACCTTACACTATACACGATGTCTAATACAATTGTATTTGCATTTCAGTTTATATTTTTAGTGACCGGCGCATACAACAAATGAATTTTATCCGTTTTCGCACTGGGAATAATATTAGTCCCAGTTTTGCAGGACAAAATGAAGATTTTCAATAAAAATTTGTCGAGATTTCATTTTTCAGTCTCAACTCTAGAATACTTTCCACGAAACTTGTTATTTACAATCGTGTAAATAAAAAAGCCGCCCCCGAGAAGCCGCCCCGGGATAAAAAAAAAGATGATACAATATTTCGTCTATCGTATTTTATTTCACGTGTTGCTTTTTCTCACTTTTAAGATGGTAATTTTTCCCTCATCTTATTTATTAAGTATTCCTTCTATCGAGCGTACATTAGGGATTTCCATTACCTTTATCGTACTCCAAACACGATCTTATATCACGTGCAATGTACATTGTACACAAGAATTTCGATATTTCTTCTGTCAAACAGAATCTATTTCTATATCCCTATTGTTGCATATTTTCAGTAAATGTCTCAATTTGAGTACTATTTACATCATTTCCCATACTATCCAAATGCGAACTGTTGCATTATACTAAATTTAAACACTAAATGGCATTTACACCATATCACATACTATCGATATCACTATTGTTGCATATTTTCAGTAAATTTGTACCAAATTTGAGTATTAGATGGCATTTACACGATATCGCATACTATCAATATCCCTAATGTTGGATGTGTTCAGAATATTTGCACCAATTTTGAGTACTAGATGGCATTTACACTATATCGGTACTATCGATATCCCTATTGTTGCATGTTTTCAGTATATTTGTACAAAATTTGAGTAATAGATGGCATTTACACAATATCGCATACTATGTATATCCCTATTTTTGCATATTTTCAGTAAATTTATGCCAAATTTGAGTACTAGATGGCATATACACCATATCCCATACTATTGATATCCCTATTGTTACTTCTTTTTAGTATATTTGTACCAAATTTGAGTACTAGATGACATGTACATCATATCGTATACTATCGTTATTCCTAATGTTGCATGTTGTCAGTAAATTTGTGCCAAATGAGTACTAGATGACATTTACATTATATCACATACTATCTATATCCCTATTGTTGCATATTTTCAGTAAATTTGTACTAAATTTGAATACTAGATGACATTTACACAATATCGCATACTATCTATATCCCTATTGTTGCATATTTTCAGTAACTTTGCACCAAATTTTAGTATTAGATGGCATTTCCACCATATCGCATACTATTGATATCCCTATTGTTGCGTCTTTTCAGTATATTTGTACCAAATTTGAGTATTAGATGACATGTACATCATATCGCATACTATCAATATCCCTATTGTTGCATGTTTTCAGTAAATTTGTACCAAACTTGAGTACTAGATGACATTTACACCATATCGCATACTTTTGATATCCCTATTGTTGCATGTTTTCAGTATATTTGTACCAAATTGTAGTATTATATGGCATTTACTGCATATCGCATACTATCGATATCCCTATTGTTGCATATTTTCAGTAAATTTGAACAAAATTTGAGTTCTGCATGACATTTACATCATATTGCATACTATCTAAATCTCTATTGTTGCATATTTTCAGTAAATTTGTACCAAATTTGAGTACTAAATGGCATTTACACCATATCGCATACTTTCGATATCCCTATTGTTGCATATTTTCAGTAAATTTGTACCAAATTTGAGTACTAGATGGCATGAACATCATATCGCATACTATCAATATCACTTTTGTTGCATGTTTTCAGTATATTTGCACCAAATTTGAGTACTAGATGGCGTTTACACCATATTGCATACTATCAATATCCCTATTGTTGCATATTTTCAGTAAATTTGTACCAAATTTGAGTACTAGATGGCATTTACACCATATCACATAACAAGATATCCCTATTGTTGCATATTTTCAGTAAATCTGTACCAAATTTGAGTAATAGATGGCATTTACACCATATCGCATACTATCAATATCCCTATTGTTGCATATTTTCAGTAAATTTGTACCAAATTTGAGTACTAGATGCCATTTCAACCATATCACATTCTATCGATATCCCTATTGATGCATGTTTTCAGTATATTTGTACAAAATTTGAGCACTAGATGGCATTTACATCATATTGCATAATATCGATAACCCTATTGTTTTATATTCTCAGTATATTTGCATCAAATTTGAGTACTAGATGGTATTTACATAATATGGCATATTATATCTATATCCCTATTGTTGCATGTTTTCAGTATATTTGCACCAAATTTGAGTACTAGATGGCATTTATACCATATCGCATACTATCAATATCCCTATTGTTGCATATTTTCAGTAAATTTGTGCCAAATTTAGGTTATAGATGGCATTTACACCACATCGCATACTATCGATATCCCTATTGTTGCATTTTTTCAGTATATTTTTACCAAATTTGAGTACTAGATGGTATTTACTTCATATCACATACTATCAACATCCCTATTGTTGCATATTTTCAGTAAATTTGTACCAAATTTGAGTATTACTTGGCATTTACACCATATTGCAAACTATCCATATCCCTATTGTTGCATATTTTCAGTAAATTTGTACCAAATTTTAGTAATAGATGGCATGTACATCCTATTGCATACTATAGATATCCCTATTGTTGCATGTTTTCAGTATATTTGCACCAAATTTGAGTACTAGATGGCATTTACTTCATATCGCATACTATCAATATCCCTATTGTTGCATATTTTCGGTAAATTTGTACCAAATTTGAGTACTAAATGGCATTTACACCATATCGCATACTATCGATATCCCTATTGTTGCATATTTTCAGTAAATTTGTACCAAATTTGAGTACTAGATGGCATATACATCATATCGCATACTATCGATATCCCTGTTGTTGCATGTTTTTTGAGTACTAGATGGCATTTAAACCATATAGCATGCTATCAAAATCCCTTTTGTTGCATATTTTCAGTAAATTTGTGCCAAATTTAAGTATTAGATGGCATTTACACCATATTGCATACTATCGATATCCCTATTGTTGCAGGTTTTCAGTATATTTGTACCAAATTTGAGTACTATATGGCATTTACTTCATATCGCATACTATCGATATCAATATTTTTGCATATTTTCAGTAAATTTGTACCAAATTTGAGTAATATAGATGGCATGTACATCCTATCACATACTATTGATATCCCTATTGTTGAATGTTTTCAGTATATTCGCACCAAATTTGAGTACTAGATGGCATTTACTTCATATCGCATACTATCAATATCCCTATAGTTGCATATTTTCATTAAATTTGTACCAAATTTGAGTACTAAATGGCATTTACACCATATCGCATACTATCGATATCCCTATTGTTGCATATTTTCAGTAAATTTGTACCCAATTTGAGTACTAGATGGCAAATACATCATATCACATACTATCGATATCCTATTGTTGCATGTTTTCATTATATTTGCATCAAATTTGAGTACTAGATGACATTTAAACCATATAGCATGCTATCAATATCCCTTTTGTTGCATATTTTCAGTACATTTGTGCAAAAATTAAGTATTAGATGGAATTTTCACCATATCCCATACTATGGATATCCCTATTGTTGCATGTTTTCAGTATATTTGTACCAAATTTGAGTACTATACGCATTTACTTCATATCGCATACTATCGATATCCCAATTGTTGCATATTTTCAGTAAATTTTTACCAAATTTGATTATTAAATGGCATTTACACTATATTACATACTATCAATATCCCTATTGTTGCATGTTTTCAGTATATTTGCACCAAATTTGAGTACTGGATGGCATTTACACCATATTGCATACTTTTGATAGCCTTATTGTTGAATCTTTTCAGGAAATTTGTACCAAATTAGAGTCACAGCAGCTAGCTAGATAGCATTGTGACAAAATGGCATATACTATGAATACACTGTATGTTGCATGATTTAGACAAATGTGTGCCAAATTTGAGTTTTAGTTGACATTTATAGCAAATCATACTAAATATGAGAGTTTGTTAGTATACAAATTTCTTGCGTGTTTTAGGGAACATTATACAAAATCAAAATATCCTTTAGCGTACTGTGAGTATTAGGACATTACAACGTCATAATATTTTCTCGTAAGTTTTCGGGATTTTAAAATTGTTGAAAAAATATTACTTTTGTCAAGTTTTTTGCAAAATTTATTGAAAATATGTGTCATGAACAATGGCGATCTTCAAGAATATAATTTCCATCGGCTTTTGGCTGACAATTCATAAATACGTTAAAATACAAATTAAAAAGAATATGTTTTTGCGCATCTTCGGTTTTATTTTAAAAGGTAAAAAGATAAGCGCTTTTTGTCACTACATGTTTTGGGCGTTTTTTGTTGTTTTTTTTTCCTAGAAATTATTATTTATATTATTTATGATTGTAGAAAATAGCCACCTGCTGGCGTATAAAAAGCACGATTAATTTTCTTTATCATTGCTTTATAAGGTTAACATATTTTTAAAAATGTATTTAATATCAATTAAAATTAACTTCGATTGCGTCAGTCCCGAGTCGGCATTCAATTCATTGTCTCTCGTTCACATCGTGGCGCTCGATCGTGTATGGTCCACTGTTACCGAGTACAAAGTATGGGTTATGGTGTATGGTTCATAGTGTATGGTGTATGGTTCATAGTGTATGGTGTATGGTTCATAGTGTATGGTGTATGGTTCATAGTGTATGGTGTATGGTTCACGTTGCAACACCATACACCATGACACCATACACCATGAACCATTGAACCATACACCATGCACCATTGAACCATACACCATTACACCATACACCATACACCATAAAATGGTTATGTTTTGCCCTACAAGTACTGTATGTAAATTTAAAGATGAATTAGGAGGTAAAATAATGACAAAATTTATTGGAATAAGAAGTAAAATGTATGGATATGAATATATAGATTTAAGCAAAGTTGAATTTTAATGTATAGCAAAGGGAGTTAATAAAACAACTAAAAAAGAATTAAATTCTAAATCATATAAAAGTTGTTTATTTGAAAAAAAAAGTAATTCATAAAACAATGTTTAATATAGTACATAAGAAACATAAAATATATCTAAATGAGATGATTAAAATTGGGTTATCACCCTTTGATGATAAGAGATATATCTTAGATAATGGAATAGATACACAGCCTTGTGGTATTGAATCTTTATATATTATTTAATTTCCAAGCAACAAAACCAGTTCATGCCATACCTCCTATAACAAATGCAATTTCTCTATTTTTTTTGATCTTCTGGTGGAGTATAAAAATCACTTAATACTGGTTTAAGATCTAGAACTGAATTTGAAGGTAAATCCAATTATTTACCAGTAACATTATAATATTCTCTCATAGCTTGATTAACATCATCAAAAGTTTGAACAGCATGGTTTTCTTTTTTTAATTGTTCATTAATAAAATCTAATCTTTGAATTCTTCTTTTATTCCATTCTTCTGTTGCTTTTTCTAATCTTTCTGTAGCTTTATCATGTCTTATTTTCTCTTCATTTGCATTTCTACCCATATGTGAAAATAAATAATTACTACCAGAAAATGCAAAAGCGTTTGTTATTGCCCCACCAAGTATCATTGCTAAAGCACTTGCCATTTTTTAAAGAAAATAAAATCTACTTCATAATATCAGCAGGTATAATGCCTTGCTTAATCAACATATCTTTTGTTGCCATTGCAAGCAGTATATCAATGGGTAACATAAAAATATCATTCATGTTAAAATCTACTTTTGGTGCTGACCTTCTCAATACTTTTTTACCTATTTCTGCATATCCAACTGTTAATAATGTTTCCACTCCAGCATGATATAACATATTTGCTATTTGTTTTCTATCTTTTGGTGTTGCCATTTTTATATATTAAATTTTTATTTTTTTTTAATTGTTCTTATTTTTGAATTCTTCTATTTCCTCTTCTATTTCTTTTTTTTAATTCTTCTTTTTTTAATTTTTCATATAATTCACATAATTCTAAAAAAAAAAAACTATTTATAGCTGTTAAAAAGAATGCTGAAAAAAGTAACTCGTTTATCATTTCATCTATTTTTTCTATTTTACCCATTTTTAAAAAATAAAATTAATTAATTTCAAACGGGTCAATTTCTTTTTGTTTTTCTGTTTTTTAAAGGGATTTGCTCACTTGGTTTTTCTTTACCAAACATGATTTCTCTAATCATTTTTTCTGGTTTATCACTTTGTTTATAAAAAAAAACAACCCCAATCCACCTACTACCCCAATTGATATACATAGTGGTTATATGTAATTTTTGTTCCAATTTTGTTTCTTTGTTGGGCATATATGATCAAACGAATCTGTAGTTTCGTCATCTTTTGTTATTTGAGGTGGACCAACTTGTTTTAATTCAATGTTTTCTTTTTTTAATTTTTCTGATTCTTTTCTTTTTAATTCAGCTTTTAGCTTTCTTGCTTCTGCACCTTTTTTACCAGCGGCTCCTCGTTTTGGATTTTTTGTTGAGGTTTTTTAGATTCTTTTATTTCTTCTTTGTTTTCTTTTATGTTTTCTTCTTGTTCAAAATTTTCACTCGTCATTTTTTATGCCATTATTTTCGTCTTTTTTTTTTGGAAATCAATATGTCTTGCTGTTGTTAACATTGCAGTAAAAGGAGCAAGAGACATCCCATATCTATAATACAGTTCACAACATACATTAGTTAAAGCGTGATTGATAAAAGGATCTTCCCCTAAGTCTTGCATTAAATTTGGTGGATTAACAACATTATAGTACTTTGATACACCCATAACATATAAATTAATAAAAGAGTTTCCTAATGTCTTGTTTATACTAGCCCCTAATCTTGCCTCATATTTACAATATAATTTATGTATTTGTTCTGGTGTCATTGTATCAATTTCTGACAATTGTAATTCTTTACCCGGATATTGTTTACTACCCCCACCAGCAACAACGGCTGATAATCTTTCACGTTTTTTTTCTAAAAGGGAACCTCTAGCTTCGCTCGCTTTATTATCATCAATATTTATGTTTTCAACGATTTGCTCACTTAAAAATTCTTCAGCGTTCATTTTATATATTTTATTTTTGATTTTTATAAAACTAATTACAAAATAACCAACTAATGATAATACTGTAGTGTTTGTTATAATTGTAAGTATTTCTAAAGGCATTGCTTTTTTATTGCTATTTTTTGCTTTATAACTTAAGCATTTCTTAAGCATTACTTAAGCATTTCTTAAGCATTACTTAAGCATTACTAAGAAAATTAATTAATCATTACTTAAGAATTTCTTAAGCATTACTTAAGCATTAGTTTTTTTCTTCTTTGGAAATACTAAATCATAAGCATGATATTTTTTTTTTATTATTTTTACATAATTTCAACCCGAGTGGTCTTACTTAAAAAGGAGTATCTTTGTTTTTTATCTTTTCAGCAAGATGAGAAGGACACTAAACTTCACCATTATTTTCGACAGATAAAATTACACTCTTACCAAAACTTGTGTTAAAATATTTATAATCAGTGATTTTGTAAATTTTATCAATTTCTAAGTCGGTCCATTTTTGTGTATTTTTATCTTTTTGTTTTTTTAACAATCTATCAAATTCTTCTCTCTTCATTTTTAAAGAAATAAAATGTAATAAACTATTCGCTCGCCTAATCAATTACCCAAAAACCAGTAGGTTGGTCTGTCTTTAATATTAATTTACGATGTTTCTTTTTTTTAAGTTCTTCCTTTATATTTTGTCTTTCTTCTAAAGTAGGAATAACATCATTTTCTCTTAGACAATTATCAAAACTATCTCTATCTTTTGTGTAGAACATACATAACCATTTTGTTTGTTCTCTTAAATCTTTTAGTGCAGAATTATATCTCTGTGAAATAACCCACACTGATTGTTCAGCGTGTCTTCCTGAAAATGCAAGTTCAGACAGCATATCCCTTTTTTTGTTAATTCTTTTGTTGCACTACAATCATCAATAATGTATAATGCTGGATAACCGGCATATTTCTTAAAAAACATTCTTAATAGTTCTTGTAATTTTTCTTCTTCATTTACAATAGGATTAACAATTATTAGATTTTTTGTTTTTGGTTTTCTAACATCACCAATCTATTTACGATTTTTGTATGCCTTGTTCCATTGAATAGTTGGACAAAGTATAATAATATACGTAAACACTTTACAATATTCATTTTCTAATAAATCAAGAACAAACTCTGTTTTTCCACAACCGGTCTGACCACAAATAATAGCACAATGAGGGTATTTTGGTAATTCCATTTTTAAGGGGAAAACCTGCACTTAATAAATAAAATAAAAAATTAAGGGTTCGTTATCTTTGATCATTTAATAATTTACTTCTTTAAATCTTCCATCTTCAAAATTAATTTGTGCATCTTTTATAACAAAAAGATAAACATTTATTGGTTTATCAGCTCCTTCTTTTTTCGTTATTTGAATTGTAATACCTTCAGATGCATTTTCTTTTCTTCTACCTGAACCGTGTAGTGAGTTATCATCTGTAGAACGTAAATCTAACCATAAAGCATAATTAGTTGTTAAGTATTTTTCTAATGTTGTATTAGATAAATTTAATTTTTTTGCGGGTATATTTGTTTCTTTATTTCTTTTTGAAGTATGAGCAAAAAATTTATTTATTTTATCCCATTGTTGATATGCTTTCATTCCTTGACTGTATAGCTGATTTGGAACACCTTCTATTGTCATTTCTACTTTTGTTATTTCATGATTATAATAAGTTTCAGTGGTTGTTCTTTCTGGGTCTTCGAACAACATTAAAATTCCTATCATACTTTTAGCTGGGAGATTTAGATGAATATTCCCCAATGTATCATTTTTGTTTTTTGTTATTTTTTCTATGTCTTAATATCCTGTCATATAATACAACCATCTTACCATCAACTTGATCTCTTATATCTTCTGCTAATTTAATGTCGGAAACCATATCCAATTCTAAACAAATGTTTTTGATTTTATATTTTGCATCTGCATCCGTCGTCGAATGAATAACTTTGTTGTATTCGTTGAATGTAAGTTCATATTCAAGTCTATCACCAAGACCTGCTTGATAAAAAGGCATATGTGTTTCTATTAATTTAAAATCAAGTGGAATACAAAATCTTGAACCGTAGGCTGTTGCAATTGCTTGATCACCTGTATTTCTTGTTGCATCATCTGATCCAACTCTATGTTTTAACATATTTGTTGTACCAATCCCCTGATATGCCATATTTTCACGTTCAGTTGTAGTTTTCCACAAATCAACATAACAATGATAAATATCACTATCATCAATTGACATAACTTCATTCCCACTTATCCTAATTGTTGTTTTTTTAACTATTGCTCTTCCAATATTTTGGTAAATAGTTGAGTTTGCATCTTTAGATTCAATTTCTAGTTCAAAAGCTAATCTGGTTGTTCCAGGAACAATAACATCATAACTACTTAGATTAGGAAATCTTACTAATAACTGTTGATTTTTATCAATAGTTGAAGGATTATTAGTTATTACAACACTTTGACGAATTCCTTTTGCAGCATGAGGTTCTCTTAATTTTCTGTAAGGATTTAATTTTTCTCCGTAAGGCGACATTTTTTAAGGAATAAAAATGAGTTTATAAAAATAATTCAATTACCGCTGATACTAGAGTATTGAGACATCAAGAATTATCAATCTCATTAATAAAACTTATTCTATCTCCAACCTCAACTTTTAAAGGTTTTTTAAAGTTAACAAATTCAGAAAAAAAAATTCCGAACCTATTACATAACCAAATTTCTTATCACCATTAACACTCACTATGGCAGATACATAATCTTTGTTTGTTTTAAAACATGATAAACTAAGACCTAATATCTGCCCTGGAAAATTCATTACAAAATCACCACCACCAAACCAAAATTAAACACTTGATCTCTCTCCAATGGTCCATAATTTCCAGCGATTATACATATTGTTTTTCTGTCTTGTATAGTTTCAATTTTGTTGTATAATAAATTATGATTAGTATTTAATACTTGAATCTCGTTCTCCATATTTTTTATTTCCTGAATTTTGTTGTATAATAAATCATTATTAATATTCATTACTTGAATCTCGTTCTTCATCTTTTGTATGTCCGATACATCCACGCTTTTTTTCTTAAAACCAAATATACTCATTTTTAATAGGTAAATTATTAGCGAAGCGAAGCGGAGCGGAACCCTTAGATAACTTCTAAAACACAATTAATTGGTAAATGATTAATTATCTTGTTATTATTCTCATCTATAATTTCTAATTTCAATTCTGTTATAACATCATTTACTAAACACTTATATTCCGGATGCTCAAATCTCGCTGTTAAAACATCTCCAAACTCTTTATTTTCCACTGGAATAACGGCTAATAATGTACTCGGCGCACCATCAAGATAATTATAAAAAGTGCTAACTTATTCTAAATGTACATAAAATGATATATAAATAGCAAAATCTAGGGATTTGTTTCCAGAATGTGTTTCATTAGGTTCAAATATACGTATATTCTCAATCCTAACATATTTTTCAAACTTTTACTTATCTTTAATTCAATAGGAAACAACGGCAGTAGAATACCGAAGGAACAAGGGAAGCGATGACTACAAAAATCGAAGTCCAAAGACATGGCAGAAACGGTAACAGATAAAAACAAAGACAAAACAAGGACGTGAGACAGCTACAATGCACGGAAATAAAAAGATAACATTAAGAACTAAGGCACTCATAGTGTGAACTCCCATGAAAACCGGGAGTGACATCAGGTGCTCCGGAAGGGTAAGCATGTCCTGCCCCGCTAGCGACACCCGTCACAATATCAGTGAGGCATATAGTGTTTTGAAAGGTCTGTTTGGTAGCGGATTGGATGATGTCATTTTCTAACCCTTAGACAAAAACCAATGAAATCAATGGTACATGTTACTTCTCTAACCCTCAAACAGTACCATGGTGAAATTTTGAAAAAAAACTTTTTGTAAATCTCTATAGTATTGAAACAATCACAAGGACAAATCGATAGAACAAACATCACTGACGAAGACAAAACTAAAATTTTACGGTATGATATACAAGACAACACGAAAAACTAAAGTACTGACAGTGTGAACACCCATAAAAACCGGGAGTAACATCAGGTGCTCCGGATGGGTAAGCATGTGTAGGAGTGTTTAATGAAGCAATACCATTTTCTTCATTGACGGATAATACATTTTTTTCTTTTTGAAATTCATCCGCTATTTGTTGAAAACTATAATAACCATCTATAATATCTATACGTCTGTCTCCAGTCTTTTGTATATGTTCACCTGAAATATTATACCAACCTACGCAATATGTTATAGATTTAAAACCGATACGTTTATTTTCGTTTCTGTTATCAATGTAAGTAAGTAAGTTTATTGTTTTATTAATATTTGAAATAGTATGGTACATTTTTAAGGGTAAAAAATGAAAAAAGAATTTAAATATAATCATAATGCATCATATAATCCTCACACTGAATATTCTAAAAAAGATATGGGAAATTTTCCCTCCGGTCAAAATCTTGTCAAACAAACAATATTTGTTAATCAAAAAAAGAACAACTTTCCCTGATTTATTTCAAAAATTTCAAAACCCACCATTACACACCAACGAACCATGGAATACATGGATTCATTCTTCGTTTGATTGGTGGCAATGTCAATTAAACTTTGCAGTCTGGTGTGCAACTACAGGATGTGGTGTTTCTTATGATGATCATATACAAAACACTTCAAATTTAACCCAAACGGTTTATATGTTTCATTTATATTATTGTATTGCCAGAATCTTAAAAGAACTTAAATCACCCTTACCAACAGATTCTTCTTTTTGTTATTACAAAAAACCTTATGATAAAGCTGCATATAAAAAAATATGTAATGAATTTCAAATTTCTCCTAATACAGATTGTTGACAAAAATTAGAAACAGCTTGCCATGGTTTAGGAAGTTTTACCCAATACTATAAACCAAGTGCTGACTATAGAATAAATCATTCTCAGAATGTACCATTATTAAATATAAACGATTCAGTTAAGCATACAATCGGTATAGATATGGCTTGGACAACATTTATTCTAGACAAATCAGAAGGTTTTAAAAAAGTAGGCATTGAACGTATTAATGAAAGTATTAGAACGTTTGTGTGGGCTTTATTAGGGGCACAAACTCAAACACGTGTAGATATACTAAAATAGGTACAGGATTTGACGCTCAAAAACAATTCTTAGCAAACGTTCAAGATGCTATTAATAGTCCCATAGATTTACCCTTTCAGATTTCACATTATCAACCTGTTTTAAAATATGCAAGAAGCAAAGTTAATTATGTCTATGGTATTGGGTTATATATGTCTCCAAGTGATATGAGATTACAAATTGGAACAATTGTTGGTTATAATAACAAAATTGTAATCGCAACAGAAAATCAAAAACTAGGCTTTAACGATGATATAAATAATAAACACGTTGAACAAGTTTCTCATTCTTTATATAAATTAGATGGAACAAAAACAAAAAAATCTTTACCAGAACCTGTTCATGATATACCGAAGCCTTCTGATAAATTTGTTCAAGATAAACAATCAAATATAGAACACGAAGAAAATAAAACAGCGTTAATATTTGGAAGTGTTGTATTAGGTATTGTAGGACTAATCATTTATAAGATTTATTAATTTAATTTTTTTTTTTTTAAATATTCCCTAGCAGCAGCATACAATAAACCTACAACCAAAACAAGCAAAACCCATAAATTATTTGCAAACCAATTTACTACGTCTTTTGTTGCATTTAACAACCAAGACACAATAGCACCGATAATTCCTGGTAATGCAGCTGCTGCTTTTCCTGCAAGATTAGCTAATAGTTTTCAAAGATTTGATAATTGTTTTTTTATCCAATCTTTTGCATCTGTTTTATTTGTATTTCCACTACCAGAAGGACTAGTTTCGCCAGAAGGAATAATTGCCTCAACAATAACACCAATAATCATTCCAAAAGCAGTTAAAACACTAACTATTGTAATTCCTTGTTCTCTGAATAATGTTCTAATTCTTTCACCTAACGTTTTATCTTCGTTTAATATTTTATGTATTGTCTCTTTAATTCTATTTAACTGATTACGTAGTACATATCTTTTATCATTAATTGCCTCCAGTCTTGCACTTCTCTCAATTTCCAAATTTATTATTCGACTACTTATTCTTTTTATTTGATATTCATCATTGTCTTCTTTAGCTAGTTCTAATTTAACTTTTCTTGTTTTATTTTATTATCTATATCATCCAATTTTGCTATATTATTTGCAAGCGCTTTTTTCATATCAGTAAATTCTGTTGCTAAACCAACAATCTCTCTCAATGGCAAATTAAATCGTCTTTCTGCTTCTCTCTTAAATGTTTCATCATCAATAATCGATGTTTCTACTTTTTTCACAGATGTTTCTGCATTACTTGCTGTTTCTAATGGTTCTTCCGCCTCTTGTTGGGAAGTTACATTTTTTGAAGAAATACCTTTATTATCAATTTCATTTTCTGCATTTTGTAAAGCTTTAGTAGTTTTTGATTTAGGTTTAGTAGATATATAATCGCTTAACATTAACAAAGATCTTATTTTATTTGCTCCACCTCTGCGAAGTCTTTGTTGTAAAGTAGATAGAGAAATAAAACCAGTTTCTATTTCATTAGTAAGCCGAATTTTATCATCACCAAGCTTTAAATAAAGTATTGTTAAATCTTTATCAAATTCAAAATTTGAATAATCAATATATTCCGGTATATATTTTTCTTTTTCCTTTATTTGTTTGTAAAATTGATTAACAAATGATTTTCTTTGTTCTTTCATTAAATCTTTTTTTGTTTTAGTATCACTACCGGCATTTATAATAGTATCTCTACGATTCTGTGTAGTTCTCTTAAATTCATCCATATCATTTTGAAAAGAAGTTTCTTCTTCTTCTTCATCATTATTATTATCTTTAAAAGCATCCATTCCAATTTCTCCTCCTTCAGCCATTTTTAATTAAAAAAAAAATTTTATTCATATTTTGGTGGAGGGTCATTTACTATAGTAATTTTATTGAAGAAAATTAAATATTTTCCATTTTTTTTTTAATTTCACTTCTTACTCTTGCTTCTGTATCTTCTATTAATTTTTTTCTTTCCCTGTCATTTAATACTGTTTGTGTTTGTTTTGTACGTACATTTTTTTTCATTTTGTTATATTTTTCCAATTCATCTAAAATTGATTTAAATTCATTTTCATGTATTTGTCCATCAATTAAAGATTTTGAAATTAAATCTTATATACTATTCAACTTGCTTTCTGCCATGGTTTTAATTTTATAATGTTTGCATGCTTTAAATGTCAGCCTACGTCTAACAAGTTTAACACAAACCCCTAAACCTCCACACACAATAGCAGCAATTTCCAATGGCAATAAAATTGGAACAGCTATTCTAACACTCGCTAAAATAACACTTGTTGATATTAAAGTAGTATCAACACCATCAGTAATATTAATTCCACGCGTATATTTTTTGTATCATGATTTACGAATATTTCTTTCATTAATAAATGTTTTCTCTATCTCTGATATTTTTTGTAATCTGTAATTCTGTCCATCTTCTTTTGGTAATTCAGGGTATAAATCTAAGGCTGTTGGTTGCTTCATTTTTAAGGGTTTTTTCTTAGAATTACAGTTTAAACAAAATTTTCATTTGACATTAAAAATACTTTATTACAAAAAGACAAGACATAAAAAAACAATGATACACACTAAAATCAAATTGTAAAAGCAGTAGATTTCATACATTTAAATTTCCCACCAACATTCCTGACTTCACTTCATACTTCCGGTTGACGTCACTTCCGGTCACGTGACTTCCGTTAAAATCATTTCCGTAATCCATCTAATCCACCGCAAATACTAATTGAAAACCACATAGTTTATTGAATATTACTTGGTAATACATCTCTTTACCAGCCCATTTCCTCGCATATTTCTTTTATCAATTTCATATTCTTCATAATGAATTTGATATCACATTTAAGTAAGTTTGAGTGTGTTTCAACAAGCTTAAATAATCTTATTAGTAAATAACAGTATGACACTGAAAATTTAATGCCATTTTGTGCCAGGAAAACACCAATATTTCCTTTCTTTCTTTCCTTTAGGTGATTAATTACTTTTCCTTCGAATGCAGATTTATATATTATATCTCTCTTGTTACTTCTTATTGCTTGCTCTAAGAAATATAATGTTTTTATACAATCTCCTTCTGTTTCCAAGTTAATGCTTATTTCTCCTTCAATTTTACGTTCCTCGGAATATAAACTAAGCAATTTGTCTTTAACTTCCCTTTTCACAAAACTACGTGTCCGTTTTAGCACAGGCTTATTTTCCTCATTTTTTTCTTGAATATTCAATAAAAAACTGTTTAATAAAAATATCCTCTGGGTAGGTTGTAAATAAATATTCCTTTAGATTATTCAATAACTCGTTTGCCATTTTTATTAACAAATAGTTCTTCCCTTGCAAAAAGTTGTAGCTAATGTAAACTACGTCGATGATCAATATAAACTTAACAACGACTATAAATATTTACATGTTTGTTGTAAAGTCAGTTATTAAGATCGATTCATCATTTATGCACCTATTGAATTTATATTTATTACATATCATATATGCTGTATACTATTTACTAGGACATGAGTTTTAAATATACTACTACTCCAATTTAAATGACAAATCCAGCGTATTGTTTATTAGCTATTTATATCAATGAATAGATATATTTACACACAAGGAACAAAAATCAATGCGATGTCAGTATTACATAGTAACACATAATAAACTGACTGTTTATTGACTATTACCCGGTAATACAACTTTCACGACAGAGTTATCTAACTTTAGTTTCAGTAATTCATTGTTATTACTCTGTAATTCATATTTTAATTTCTTTTTTTTGTGTGTATGTTAATATTTTTTTATTATTGTGTATTACCCGGTAATTCATATTATTATTTTTCTTTATTGTGTATTACCCAGTAATTCTTTTTTTCGCAGAACTCCCGGAATTTTTTTTTTTGGGGGGGGGTCAATTTTTTTTCTTACTTTTTCCTGTGTAATTTTTTCTCATTCGCTGAACCTCCGGTTGTTTTACTGTGTTAGACCCGCAAGAGAATTTTCCATTCGGTGTACTTCCGGGTAACTTTTTTTTTCACTTTTCCCGTGTAGCTTTTCCCCACCTCCGGCTGTTTTTTTTTAAACACAATAGTAATATGTAATATTGCCCACCTCACCCACCGACTATTTTTGAGGAACGAAAAAAATAGTCGGTGGGGGAGGGGGGTAATATTACATATTACTTGCGCCTTTTCCTGTTTTCACCTTTTCACTTCTTCGCGTTTTCGTGCTTTCGCATTTTTGTCCCACGCCGCAATGCGACGGCGGGACATGGTAATGGTCTGCGTCCGTGCGTCCGTGTGTCACGCTTTATTTTGTGGGCGCAACTCCTCAGAAAAAGCTGGTCAGAATTCATTCAAATTTTATAGGATTGTTAGTCAGTTTTAGTACCAGGTCATATGGCATCGCCATTTTGATTCGTCAAATGTTACAGGAGTTATGGGACTTTATCGACTTAAGGCATGCTACAGCTTAGGAACACTTTGTGGACGCAACTCCTCGGAAAGAACTGAAAGGATTATGCTGAAATTTTGTTTGAACATTTGCTACCATATGTACTTGATCATATTATGCTCCATTTTGATTGGACAAATTTTACGGGAGTTATGGGACTTTATCGACTTAATGCGTACTGCAACATAGGAAGACATTGTGGACTTCAATTAAGGGATTTTGCTGAAATTTTGCTTAGCTGTTTGCCACCTAATGCAATTGATTATATCCTGCCGCCATTTTGATTCGCAAAATTTTATATGCGTTATTGGACTTTATCGACTTTACTGCAGCGGCGGGGGACATAGCTACGCGTAGCAATCTTGTCATCTCGGAAGATAACATACTGAAAAGAACAACATGCGCTATGTTTATGAATTTCTAATATTCTGATTTAATCTGCACTGTAGAGAAAGAACTTGTCGAAATAGTCATATTTAAAAACAAAACTAGCAGTTAACTTGGGTATTTTGTTGTTTATTACAATCTCGTTATTTTTTAAAAACAATTAATTGAGGGGTGAAGTGACAGTTTATACGGGACACTGCGGAGATCAGTTAATTTATTCAACGGGAATCCGGAATCAATCCTTTAAGGGATCCGAGATCTGCGTTGTCGTTTTCATTTTCGGGAAATTAGATTTATTTCTTGTGATTTGACTATTTTTTTCAAGTTTGAGATTCCATGATTAGACTACCCAACCTCTTTAACCACAATAGGAGTCTTTGAAACTTGAACATAAGATGAGTTCGTTTTTTGAAAAAAAAAATGCTCTAATTGACTATTGTTCTTTATTAAAGTATCTTTCTAAAGATGTAAATTGTTTGAGAATCGGAAATTGTTTGGTTACTTCAAAATTGATTTGAAAATTCGCTATGTAAAATGTAAAAAAAAATGTCACGTTAATTTCTTTGTCAATATAGTAAATTTCGAGTTAGATGGTGCAGGAAATTGCATAATATTTTTGAAAATGCAATAGCCTTTTAAAAATGTTGCAATCAAATTTGAATGTTAAGGAAATTATCTAAGAGAAGATATACTTTTACTTCAAAATTGATTTAAAAAATATGAATATTTCAAAGATTGACGATGACCGGAAGTAAACTATCATTTGTTTTCATTAGCCAGTGATCTTACTTAAAATATACCGTATATGTGGTTATTTTCGCGAGGACTTAATTTTCGCTTTATTCGCGACCATTCTGAAGTCGCGAAAATTGAATACCGCGAAATATAATTTATATGAGACTTTATACAGTAAATGATAAGCAATCGCGAAAATTTGAGTCCAGCGAAAATAAAGGCCACAAATTTTGAAAGAAATCGCGAAATTTGCGTCCCGCGAAAAAAAACCACTTATACGGTATAAAGTTGTCGTGTTTTTAAGTTTTCTTGCCAACCTCAAGTCAGAAATATAAAGCAATATAGTTAAGTATTTGACATATACTTAGTATTCGACATGTAGGTGGCTGTTGGCAGTAGAAATTAAACATTTTAAAAATCAAACAATTATCCACAATTTATTCACAGCCTTTTTTTTAATCTAAATTTTATTTTATTTGCGGGGCGGGGGGGGGGGGTATATTNGGTATATTGTAAATAAACTGTATGAAATAAAGGCTTGTCTAGATTTATTCATATAAAAAATCAAAATCGGTGCACAAAACCTTGCGTCCAGTTTGTCAACAATCCTTTGATTTTCTGAAAGTGCTGTATTCAAAGTTTGTGTCTGCATAAACTTAAAAAAAATCAAGTAACTCGATGTTGGACCATACAATGTAACAGTCACTTCATGACCTTATTGATTTGTCACATCATCAGTGATGTTGTTAATTGGACACACACCCGTATTGTTGATTGCAACAATAAACAATTTTACCTGTACACATGTGTGGTACTTGTGGCTTAATTATTCAATAAATGACCATAGTGTTTTGGTGTTTACAAACTCGTGTTGTGTAGTCATATACATACCTTTTGATGTTTAGAGACGTTTTTTTAAAAAGTCTCCTGTGTGATAATTATAAAGTTCCTTTTTTGACAGATTTTTATTTCAAAAATCATATATTTTTATTTCATAAATCATATATATATTTTAAAAAAATGTTAAAAAATAAGAAGATAATTTTATAAACCATTATAAGCATATATCATTTACTCCTTTAATACTACACAGTTACCGGTACAATCACTCTTAACAAGTTTATACATGATTGACAGAGTTACATTTCAAAGTCGGTAATAGTTTGATATGTTACCTAACCAGTGAGAATAGATGCAGTTATAATATAACACCACACTTTGTAACGTTCCGGGTTACATTCAGTCTTCTAACCTTCCAATATCAATTTTAACTTTAGTTCCGAGAACATACTTCGCATTTTATTGAAAATGTGCAATAAAATTCATCTTCAATAGCAGAACTGCAGTTACCGGCCACACAAATTACATCTTCATTAAGTATATATACCTGGTCTTACTCGTATATTTCAAAATTAAAATGTGTTTTAGAATGAAACTGCAATCTAATAGTCCTACCGCTATCTTACATTATAGCAGAAGTTTTCTATAAAAGTGAAGTTTTCCAGACTGAAGGACACCTTGATTGTGAATTCTGCAA
>MJUU01055971.1:20701-36522 GCA_002080025.1 Modiolus philippinarum
ATAAGCTGTCTATAAATTCAGTCAACGTGGAAACTTGTTCATCTCCCCGGATTTGCGAATATTTACGCTAATGCAGGGCCTAAAAAATAAAATATAACGGTCTATCGTAGGAACCCAACGGGGTTAGAATTAGAGAAATGAATATCGAGATTGCCTTCCCAACGAGGGATTTGGCTGTTCTTTGAATGCACAGATAGATTACACTGCCCACGCCATCTCTGTTGGAAACCAAAGGGATGTAAAATAGAACGAGCTACAAATTTATTTTATGTGACACTTAAGTATATTAATTAACCAAGATTACAACATGTCGACCGTGGTCAAGTGGTAGCGTGGCAGACTTTTAACCCTTTCAACCTTGACAGAAGGGGTTCGAATCCCACTGGAATCAACAAAAATTTAATATTTAATATTAAAAAGACTTAGACTTAGACTTTGGATTTGGATTGATAAAAAAGATAGAAAAATACATCACAGGCAGATGATTCAAGCCAAAATGATTAATTTCATTTCTTTTTTTAAACAAATTTTGTTCCAATGAAGTACCCAAAATTGCAGTTAATTTATCTTCTGCATATGGCCATTTCGACAACAAGTCTCATCAGTGCAGATTATATCAAAACAATTGGAAAACCGAATAAAACCAAAAAAAATTTCTATGTGTCATTTTTCAAAAATTGAAACAGCCCACATTTTGATGGGGCACTCAGCATAGATCGGTCCATAATATACCATAGAAACGAAGAACAAATAAGATGTGGTTTTCATCGGTACTCACTCTAATTCTTATTTTAAAGCAAAACAAGTACCATGGATTCTCTTACACAAAGTGAAAAGGAATGCAGACTGTTAAATGAACAAATAAGCTGTCTATAAATTCAGTCAACGTGGAAACTTGTTCATCTCCCCGGATTTGCGAATATTTACGCTAATGCAGGGACTAAAAAATAAAATATAACGGTCTATCGTAGGAACCCAAAGGGGATAGAATTAGAGAAATGAATATCGAGATTGCCTTCCCACCGAGGGATTTGGCTGTTCTTCGAATGCACAGATATTACAGACAGATTACACTGCCCACGCCATCTCTGTGGGAGACCAAAGGGATGTAAAATAGAACGAGCTACAAATTTATTTTATGTGACACTTAAGTATATTAATTAACCAAGATTATAACATGTCGACCGTGGTCCAATGGTAGCGTGGCAGACTTTTAACCCTTACAACCTTGAAAGAAGGGGATCGAATCCCACTGGAATCAACAAAACTTTAATATTTGATATTAAAAAGACTTAGACTTAGACTTTTGGATTGATAAAAAAGATAGAAAAATACATCACAGGCAGATGATTCAAGCCAAAATTATTAATTTCATTTCTTTTTTTAAACAAATTTTGTTCCAATGAAGTACCCAAAATTGCAGTAAATTTATCTTCTGCATATGACCATTTCGACAACAAGTCTCATCAGTGCAGATTATATCAAAACAATTGGAAAACCGAATAAAAACAAAAAATTTCTATGTGTCATTTTCCAAAAATTGAAACAGCCCACATTTTGATGGGGCACTCAGCATAGATCGGTCCATAATATACCATAGAAACGAAGCACAAATAAGATGTTGTGGTTTTCATCGGTATTCACTCTAATTCTTATTTTAAAGCAAAACAAGTACCATGGATTCTCTTACAAAAAGTGAAAGGGAATGCAGACTGTTAGTTAAATGAATAAATAAGCCATCAATTCAGTCAACGTGGAAACTTGTTCATCTCCCCGGATTTGCGAATATTTACGCTAATGCAGGGCCTAAAAAATAGAATATAACGGTCTATCGTAGGAACTCAACGGGGTTAGAATTAGAGAAATGAATATCAAGATTGCCTTCCCACCGAGGGATTTGGCTGTTCTTCGAATGCACAGATATTACAGACAGATTACACTGCCCACGTCATCTCTGTGGGAGACCAAAGGGATGTAAAATAGAACGAGCTACAAATTTATTTTATGTGACACTTAAGTACAGTGCTTGTACAGTAAAACATAACCAATCACACCATTATACCATACACCATACACCATGCACCATTACACCATATACCATGAACCATTACACCATCACACCATACACCATTGCACCATATACCTTACACCAAAGACCATGCACCATGCACCATACACCATGTACCATACATCATACACCATGCACCATACACTATACATCTTACACTTAACCGGGCACTATACACTATGTCCAGTACAATGTATTTGCAGTTTGGTTTTTATTTCATAGTGGCCGGTGCATACAACAAATGAATTTTATCTTTTTGTAGTTTTTTCAATAAAAATTTGTCTCGGCGAGATCTCATTTTTCAATCTCAACTCCACAATACTTTCCACAAAGCTTGCTATTTACAATAAAGGGTGATACAGATTTTCGTTTGCCGTATTTTATGTCGCGTGTTGCTTTTTCTCGCTTTTAAAATGTCATTTTTGACCTCATCTTATTTATTAAGTATTTCATTTATATCTTTCGATTATCGAGCGTACATTAACATATCATTATGAAGGCGGCAAAGGCTTAGGGTTATCATCGTACACCAAACACGATCTTATTTCACGTGAAATGTGCACGAGAATTTCGATATTTCTTCCATCAAACAGAACCTATTTCTATTTTTTAATACACCGTACAATGACCCATTCCTTCAAAACCCTCATTAATCATATAAATAGAGAATTGGTGTACTAGGTGGCATTTGCACCATTTCGCATACTATCTATGTCCCTATTGTAGCATATTTTCAGTAAATTTGTACAAAATTTGAGTACTAAATGGTATTTACATGATATCGTATAATATTGATATCACTGTTGTTGCATATTTTCAGTAAATTTGTCCTAAATTTGAGTACAATTGGCATGTACATCATGTCACATACTATCGATATCCCTATTGCTGCTTATTTTCAATATACTTGTACCAAATTTGAGTATCAGATGGAATTTACCTCATATCGCATAATATCGATATCCCTTTTGTTGCATATTTTCAATAAATTTGTACTAAATTTGAGTACTAATTGGCATTTACACCATATCGCATACTATCGACATCACTATTGTTGCATGTTTTCAGTATATTTGTACCAAATTTGAGTATTAGATGGAATTTATATCATAAGGCATACTATCGATATCCCTTCTGCTGCATATTTTCAGTAAATTTGTACAAAATTTGAGTATTAGATGGCATTTACACCATATCGCATACTATGGAAATCCCTATTGTTTCATGTTTTCAGTATATTTGTACCAAATTAGAGTACTAAATGGCATTAACACCATATTGCATACTATCTCTATCCCTATCGTTGCATATTTTCAGTAAATTTGTACCAAATTTGACTATTAGATGGCATTTACACCATATCTTATTATATCGATATCCCTATTGTTGCATATTTTCAGTAAAATTGTACCAAATTTGAGCATTAGATGGCATTTACACCATATCGCATACTATCAATATTCCTATTGTTGCATATTTTCAGTATACTTGTACGAAATTTGAGTACTATATGCCACTTACATCATATTGCATATTATCGATATCCCTATTGTTGCACGTTTTCAGTAAATTTGTACCAAATTTGAGTATTAGATGGCATTTACACCATATCGCATACTATCGATATCCCTATTGTTGCATATTTTCAGTATATTTGTACTAAATTTGAGTACTATGTGCCACTTACATCATATTGCATATTATCGATATCCCTATTGTTGCATGTTTTCAGTAAATTTGTACCAAATTTGAGTATTAGATGGCATTTACACCATATCGCATACTATCGGTATCCCTATTGTTGCATATTTTCAGTATATTTGTACCAAATTTGAGTATCAGATGGAATTTTCATCATATCACATACTATCTATATCCCTATTGTTGCATGTTTTCATCATATTTTCATCATGTTCCTTCGGTATTCTAATGCTGTTGTTCAGTAAATTTGTATTAAATTTGAGTACTAATTGGCATTTTTTATTATAATTACACCATTTCGCATACTACCGATATCCCTATTGTTGCATGTTTTCAGTATATTTGTACCAAATTTGAGTTCTAGATGGAATTTATATCATATCGCATACTATCGATGTCTCTATTGCTGCATATTTTCAGTAAATCTGTACCAAATTTAAGTATTAGATGGCATTTTCACCATATCGTATACTATCGTTATCCCTATTGTTGCATATTTTCAGTAAACTAGTACCAAATTTGAGTACTAGATGACATGTACATCATATTGCGTACTATTTATATACATATTGTTGCATATTTCCGTTAAATTTGTACAAAATTTGAGTACTAGATGGCATTTACACCATATCGCATACTATTGATATCCCTCTTGTTGCATGTTTTCAGTATATTTGTACCAAATTTGAGTATTAGAGGGAATTTACATCATTTCGAATAATATCGATAACCCTATTCTTGCATATTTTCAGTAAATCTGTACCAAATTTGAGTACTAGATGGAATTTATATCATATCGCATACTATCGATATCCCTATTGCTGCATATTTTCAGTAAATCTGTACCAAATTTAAGTATTAGATGGCATTTTCACCATATCGCATACTATAGATATCCCTATTGTTGCATGTTTTCAGTATATTTGTACCAAGTTTGAGTACTAGATGACATTTACATCATATCGCATACTATCAATATCCCTATTGTTGCACATTTTCAGTAAATTTGTACCAAATTTGAGTACTAGATGGCATGTAATCTTTTAGCATACTATCGATATCCCTATTGTTGCATATTTTCAGTATATTTGTACCAAATTTGAGTATCAGATGGAATTTACATCATATCGCATAATATCGATATCCTTATTGTTGCATATTTTCAGTAAATTTGTACCATATTTGATCTTATTGGCATTTACACCAAATTGCATACTATCGACATCACTATTGTTGCATGTTTTCAGTATATTTGTACTAAATTTGAGTACTAGATGGAATTTATATCATATTGCATACTATCTATATCCCTATTGCTGCATATTTTCAGTAAATTTGTACCAAATTTGAGTATTAGATGGCATTTACACCATATCGCATACTATCCCTATCCCTATTGTTGCATGTTTTCAGCATGTTCAGTATATTTGTGCCAAATTTGAGTACTAGATGGTATTCATACCATATCACATACTATTGATATCCCTATTGTTGTATGTTTTCAGTATATTTGTACCAAATTTGAGTATTAGAGGGAATTTACATCATTTCACATAATATCGATATCCCTATTGTTGCATATTTTCAGTAAATCTGTGCCAAATTTAAGTTTTAAATGACATTTTCACCATATCGCATACTATCGATATCCCTATTGTTGCATGTTTTCAGTATATTTGTACCAAATTTGAGTACTAGATGACATTTACATCATATCGCATACTATCAATATCCCTATTGTTGCATATTTTCAGTATATTTGTTTCAAATTTGAGTATTATATGGAATTTACATCATATCGCATAATATCGATATCCCTATTGTTGCATTTTTTCAGTAAATTTGTACCAAATTTGAGTACTAATTGGCATTTACACCATATCGCATACTATCAATATCCCTATTGTTGCATGTTTTCAGTATATATGTACTAGATTTGAGTACTAGATGGAATTTATATCATATCCCATACTATCTATATCCTTATTGCTGCATATTTTCAGTATATTTGTACCAAGTTTGAGTACTAGCTGACATTTACATCATATCGCATACTATCAATATCTCTATTGTTGCATATTTTCAGAAAATTTGTACCAAATTTGAGTACTAGATGGCATGTAATTATATCGCATACTATCGATATCCCTATTGTTGCATATTTTCAGTATATTTGTACCAAATTTGAGTATCAGATGGAATTTACATCATATCGCATAATATCGATATCCTTATTGCTGCATATTTTCAGTAAATTTGTACCAAATTTGAGTACTAATTGGCATTTACACCAAATGGCATACTTTCAATATCCCTATTGTTGCATGTTTTCAGTATACTTGTACTAAATTTGAGTACTAGATGGAATTTATATCATATTGCATACTATCTATATCCCTATTGCTGCATATTTTCAGTAAATTTGTACCAAATTTGAGTATTAGATGGCATTTACACCATATCGCATACTATCCCTATCCCTATTGTTGCATGTTTTCAGCATGTTCAGTATATTTGTGCGAAATTTGAGTACTAGATGGTATTTACACCTTATCACATACTATTGATATCCCTATTGTTGTATGTTTTCAGTATTTTTGTACCAAATTTGAGTATTAGAGGGAATTTACATATTTCACATAATATCGATATCCCTATTGTTGCATATTTTCAGTAAATCTGTGCCAAATTTAAGTTTTAGATGGCATTTTCACCATATCGCATACTATCGATATTCCTATTGTTGCATGTTTTCAGTATATTTGTACCAAATTTGAGTACTAGATGACATTTACATCATATCGCATACTATCAATATCCCTATTGTTGCATATTTTCAGTAAATTTGCACCAAATATGAGTACTAGATGGCATGTAATCTTATCGCATACTATCGATATCCCTATTGTTGCATATTTTCAGTATATTTGTACCAAATTTGAGTATCAGATGGAATATACATGATATCGCATACTATCGATATTCCTATTGTTGCATATTTTCATTAAATTTGTACCAAATTTGACCATTAGATGGCATTTTCACCATATCGCATACTATCAATATCCATATTGTTGCATATTTCCAGTAAATTTGTACCAAATTAGAGTACTAAATTGCATTTACACCATATTGCATGGCATCTCTATCTATATTGTTGCATATTTTCAGTAAATTTGTACTAAATTTGAGTATGAGATGGCATTTATACCATGTACTATACTATGGATAGCCTTATTGTTGCATCTGTTCAGGAAATTTGTACCACATTAGAGTCACAGCAGCTAGATAGTATTCTGACAAAATGGCATATACTATGCATACACCATATATGTTGCATGGTCTAGACAAATGTGTGCCAAATTTGAGTTTTAGTTGACATTTGCAGCAAATCGTACTAAATATGAGTGTTTGTAAATTTCTTGCATGTTTTAGGGAACATTATGCCAATGGGAAAATATCATTTTGCGCACTGTGGACATCAATACGTCGATCATATCATACTATTTTCTTGCAAGTTTTCGGGATTGTAAAATTGTTGAAAAAATATTACTTTTGTCAAGTTTATGGCAAAATTTATTAAAAAATATGTCATGAACCAGCGCGATCTTCGCGAACATAATTTGATTGTCCATCGGCTTTCGGCGGAAAATTAAAAAAAAACGTTAAAATAAAAATTAAAAAGATATGTTTTGCGGTTTTATATTCACATCTTCGGTTTTTATAGTCGAAAAATAAAAAGATATGCGCTTTTTGTCACTACATGTTTTTTTTTTGCGTTTCTTTTGGCTAATAATTATTATTTCATGGTTGTAGAAAAATATAGCCACCTGCTGGCGCATAAAAAGCACGATTAATTTTCTTTATCATTGCTTTATAAGGTTAACGTATTTTTGAAAATGTATTTTATATTAACTTTGATTGCGCCGGTCCCGTTCATTGTCTCTCGTTCACATCGCGTCGCTCGATCGTGTATCTGGTGTATGGTCCAGAGTTACCGAGTACAGAGTATGGGTTATGGTGCATGGTGTATGGTTCATAGTGTATGGTGTATGGTTCATAGTGTATGGTGTATGGTTCATGGTGTATGGTGTATGGTTCACGTTGCAACACCATACACCATTACACCATACACCATGAACCATTGTACCATGCACAATGCACCATTGAACCATACACCATTACACCATACACCATACACCACAAAATGGTTATGTTTTACCCTACAAGTACTGTATATTAATTAACCAAGATTATAACATGTCGACCGTGGTCCAATGGTAGCGTGGCAGACTTTTTACCCTTACAACCTTGACAGAAGGGGTTCGAATCCCACTGGAATCAACAAAAATTTAATATTTGATATTAAAAAGACTTAGACTTTTGATTTGGATTGATAAGAAAGATAGAAAAATACATCACAGGCAGATGATTCAAGCCAAAATGATTAATTTCATTTCTTTTTTTAAACAAGTTTTGTTCCAATGAAGTACCCAAAATTGCAGTTAATTTATCTTCTGCATATGGCCATTTCGACAACAAGTGTCATCAGTGCAGATTATATCAAAACAATTGGAAAACCGAATAAAAACAAAAAAATTTCTATGTGTCATTTTCCAAAAATTGAAACAGCCCACATTTTGATTGGGCACTCAGCATAGATCGGTCCATAATATACCATAAAAACGAAGCACAAATAAGATGTTAGGGTTATGATTATATGGCTGTGATGTATTTTTCTATCTTTTTTATCAATCCAAATCCAAAGTCTAAGTCTTTTTAATATTAAATATTAAATTTTCTGTTGATTCCAGTTGGATTCGAAGCCCTTCTGTCAAGGTTGTAAGGGTTAAAAGTCTGCCACGCTACCACTGGACCACGGTCGACATGTTATAATCTTGGTTAATTAATATACTTAAGTGTCACATAAAATGAATTTGTAGCTCGTTCTATTTTACATCCCTTTGGTCTCCCACAGAGATGGCGTGGGCAGTGTAATCTGTCTGTAATATCTGTGCATTCGAAGAACAGCCAAATCCCTCGGTGGGAAGGCAATCTCGATATTCATTTCTCTAATTCTAACCCCGTTGGGTTCCTACGATAGACCGTTATATTTTATTTTTTAGGCACTGCATTAGCGTAAAAATTCGCAAATCCGGGGAGATGAACAAGTTTCCACGTTGACTGAATTTATAGACAGCTTATTTGTTCATTTAACTAACAGTCTGCATTCCCTTTCACTTTGTGTAAGAGAATCCATGGTACTTGTTTTGCTTTAAAACAAGAATTAGAGTGAGTACCGATTAAAACTCCAACATCTTATTTTTGCTTCGTTTTTATGGTATGTTATGGACCGATCTATGCTGAGTGCCCCATCAAAATGTGGGCTGTTTCAATTTTTGGAAAATGACACACAGAAATTGTTTTGTTTTTATTCGGTTTTCCAATTGTTTTGATATAATCTGCACTGATGACACTTGTTGTCGAAATGGCCATATGCAGAAGATAAATTAACTGCAATTTTGGATACTTCATTGGAACAAAATTTGTTTAAAAAAGAGAAATGAAATTAATCATTTTGGCTTGAATCATCCTATCTTTTTTATCAATCCAAATCCAAAGTCTAAGTCTAAGTCTTTTTAATATTAAATATTAAATTTTTGTCGATTGCAGTGGGATTTGAACCCCTTTTGTCAAGGTTGTATATATATATATAAAGTCGCATTCGACAAAAATTGAGTTGCTGCCATCCAGTTTCAAACATTTAAGATTCCCTCAGCTAACCTTTTGTGTTTATATTGTATGACATTTAAATGTTATATAATGTGTATTCACTGTATGCTTTCTAAGAGTGAAGCTCTCAATATTATAGAATTTTGGGGTTGATGCTAAAACGTGTAACGGATGGAGACGAAACGAAATAGAACGAAATTGTTTCGTTTCTTGTTTGAGTATTTATCAATGTTTAATTACTAATTCAAGGAACTGTTTCGTTTCCTTCCTGTTCCGTTTCGTGCCTTAGATTAGTAAAAATATTAATATTAATGCAAAACTTTTACTGGGAAATAATGCCCATCTGAACGTAATTTCACAACTAATTTGTCTTGTCCATGAAACGTTTTTCTGTAAAGACATTTTTTGATATGTAATTTTGTCCTGATTGGACATAATTTCATCGCAAGATATCATGGAATTATGTCCAGTCTCATAGTTTTATAATATGGAGGACACAATTTCATAGAAAGATGCTAGAGATGCAAAACTGTTGCCCGGCACCTGTATCGGTTCCGGGGATTCCCGCTACAGAGCTTCCAGATGCGTCAACAGTTGGTGGATTGGGAAATGCCCTGTCTACACAGGATAGTAAGGTCATAATACGGAAAGCCTGACCACAAAACATAACATAGCTAACTTGTGTGGAGAAACGCAAAAGCTCCATGCAGTAAAATTATCTGTTTTGCTCTGAGGGGAGTAGACGCACTGGGTGTCGTATAGATGGCTAAATCGTTTCCTGTCCCTACCCATTTCTCGCCTTTTCTAGTGGAAATTAAAACTCGTAGCCCAGGTTGTCCCTTCCACCTTTATTTCTTTCTTCTTTTACTATTTTTTTTTCTTTTCAAACCATAGTTTGATTACCAGAATATAGAGTAGCATGCTCCCGCGATATTCGTGTATGATGCTTCACGTGCATGCAATTTGAATCGGACCAAAATGACCAAGTGCTATAGTCAATATTTTTTTTAAAAAGTACAGAGAAATCAGTTTGAATCTTCAAAACTTGCACATTGATTTGTCCTTTGTATGTAAATCAAAGAATTACTCTTTGTTATAAATGAAAACGAATTTTGCACTGAAGTACTGCTTTTGTTATGACAACCAGATATTTCACGAATGGTTATGGAGTAAATGTGTCAATGTATATTTGTCCACATAGCAAAAGTTCCTTTGAAACAAATATTATAAGCATTGTCATAATATTTCTTCCTTGTGGAACAATTGTTATGTTTACATTTATTCCATCAAGATCAAATAACATAATATTTGTTTCTTTGGAACAAATACTCATATTAAACTCTATCCTTTGGAACAAATACCATGAAAGAACAAATAGCACATGACAACTGAACATGATACCATAACACATATTTTCACTCCAACTGCAATTAATTTGAACATGTAAAGTGATCATCAAATTCATTAATGAAAAAAAAACCAAAATTTATTGATAAGTCTAGAGGATTCTAGGCTCTAATCAACAGGTACGTCATTTTCCAGCTTTTCTGGTTCTATGCTTTGTGTCTGTCTGGCGTCATTGTTTTTGTGTCTAACGTCATTGTTTTCTGTGTTCTCGTTTTTGCCTTATCTTTGGACTTCGATTTTTGTGAATTTCACCCCTTTGTTCCTTCTTTATTCTACTGCCGTTGTTTTATATCTTTTCGTTTGCTGTTAAAATTAAAATTGAATATAAGTCCACATATCTTGTTGTATTTAAGTGTATATGTTTTTGTTTGTGTTTGCTGTTACGTTTTGCATGTTGTAAATTTATAAGGAGAGAACACTTGTAAGTTTGAACAACTTTTGTCAAATCCTCTTAAATATATTTCAATGTGATAATAATAAACTATAATTGAAAAAATGTCGATTATCATGCCCTGCCATTGGTTTCAGTAGCAGAGGTAAAATTGATGTATTTAGATCGATACCATTGTCATTAAATCTGATTAATCAGATGTCAAAGAATATTTATATCGCCCCAGACGTAGTCGGGGCGACATATTGTTATTATTCTGTTTCTTCTTTTTCTTCTTATTCTTTGTTATTATTATTGTTCTTCCACAAATTTTGTCCGACTATTTTGAGAAAACGGCTTGATATAAGGAAACGAAACTAGGCAGGAAGTTTGATCAAATACATCGGCAAACGAATACAAAATGACGAGAAGTGCAGTCTACGAAAAAAAAAATTCAAAATGACCGCCATTTCCAAGATGGCCGCCATTTTACGTTGAAAAATTGAGGATTCAACATCTCAGGAACTGCTTTGCAGAATTTATTCATATTTTGTATAAATGCGCAACAAGATGAAAGGAAGGAATTTATGAGAATTTTTTTTTCAAAATGGCCGCCATTTCAAAGATGGCCGCTAAAATACGTAAAATTTCAACTTTGTCCAATTTTGACGAAAATTTATTTCTAGGTAGATTTTGACGCTACGAACAAGATGGAATCATGGAATTGGCTGCCAGGGGCGACATCAGCTATTGCTTGCAATCACAATTCTAGTGTTTATTGTAGTTGTTTTAAATGGGAATAACAATTTCACGGGATATAATTTTTGCTTTAGACGTCATGATATAGATTGTTGAAAAATGATGCACTTGAAAGGGGGTACAAGTCGGACGTGATGTGGTTCCCGCAGAAAAAATACCGTTGAATCGGGAAAGACAGCTTCTTTAAAAGCGCTTGCCATATTTTCCCGCCCATACTACGGGAAAAGCTGAAAACAACTTAGCAATGTGTAGGGGAAGGGATCCACTATGAAACACTTTTGTATGCACACTACATAAAAAAATAAGAATGTTTTATTAAGTTATTAATTTACTTTAAACAGGCAATAAAGAATAGACAATTTCACAATGATCGAACTGATTAAAAAAAAAACACTCACAAAAAAAAGCATATCATACATGTATATAAGTCATGTTACTGCAGTTTCAGAGCCAACCTATTATTGAAAATTCATCAAAATGTGACTGAAATTCATCAACTTTGATAGTTCTACACCTTCTCACATTAAGACAGTTGTTAATAAATGCTACAGCCTTTCAAATAACTAAATATATTTACAATTTATAAAATTCATATTCCCGATATTTTTTTACAGTTTTCTTTATTCTTTTCAAAAAAAAAAAAAAAAAAAAAAAAAAAAAAAATTCTGGCTTCACTATATAATAATTGCTTCATTTTAAATTTCCCCGTTGAACAATTACTAACAAATGAGCTCAGATCTATCAGGGCGAATTTTTACTATATATGTCCATTTGTATTCGTATAAGGTGTGCAATGGTTTTCATAATTGGCACAGTGACTGTATGATTTTAAAGTCATCAATTTGAGTATATTGTTCACTTTCAAAACAGTTTTTAATGGAAAAATATGTATTGAGCTCACTATAACACTAACGTCTTTGTATGCAAAGTATCGAACTTATTATTATACCAAACATTACAAAAACTCTCACATTCATAGAGCTCTGAGCTCACTCACTGGGCTCAAGGGCTCTCTTCACTGGGCTCTAGGCTCTCAGTGCTATTTACCCAATCTTTCCAAGTACATGTATTAGAAAGGGACCCAAAAGCTTTTTACAGCCAGGATCAACTGCTTCTATGTCAGAAAACATAAAAGCGTGGAAATTTTCCTATTTGTAGGAAGTGTAAGTACTAGGGACCACGAATTTTAACAAGATTTGAGCATATTTTGAAAAAAAAATCAACATAGGAACAAAATTCACGACTCAATAACCATACTCCTTTGAAATACAATGTACAATAACTAAAAGATGTATCAATCCCATCAAAGAATATAACGTATATTTTTTTTTTTATACCAGAGGCAATTTAAAGTTATTCAGGTTAATTCTAATATTTAGAAAAAAAAGGTCAATATATAAATGCCAAAATTTTGATATATTTGCTTGTCTATGCACTGGCATTGTTTAGTCGGAAAAAGACACATGACAACAAAAGATTTATAAGTACATATCAATGATAAGAATACAAGAACATAATTTGAAGTGACCTTTGATGAAAAAAATACACGTATATGTTGTTGTTTAGATTTTTCCTTTTACGGTCTTCTCGAACTGTTCGTTTAATATATTCACTCATATATAACAGAAAAGATCAGTATGTCAAACGCTGGCATGCCGTCAGTCTTGCTTTATGGCATTTAAATATAACGGATTATTACATGCGTAAAAAGGTAGGTCTTTTGTTACTTTTTTTTACAAGACCTTGAAATTTAATAACACGTTAGTTGTCTATGGTCAACAGCAATATAACAGATGGCTTCATTTTGTATGGGTTTTGAGGGTGTGTGTTGACACTTTTCATAGATATTCTAGAGGAGATTTTTATAGCTTATTTCACAGAAACTCATAAATTTAGCAGACGTAGATCGACATTCATAAATCGAAAATTGTCACTATTTTTTCAAACGGTATATTAATATTGCAATACGCAACTTTCGAGATAGGGACTCCTTGTAGTTGAAGGCACTGCCAAATGCAGCCTTTGAAACAGGCGGCTCAAATGTGACTCCAGTAAAAAGGGATTGAAGTCGATTTTGCGAGTTTTAATCGAATTTTGCCTAAATTCTGCATGAATTTTTTTCCAGATAAAGGCGGTACCACATCTCCCCCAACCGGATTCGCCAATACAAAGGCATTAAATTAGTATACCTCAATGCCAGTAATGAAGGTTAGACATACCTCCTTAAAATATGTAAAAATCAATACCCTTACAGTATGTCATACTAGTAACAATTGCGAAATGACATGTTTTAATTAATTTTTTTGCGAAAAAATCATGTCATCCGAGTAGTATAGAAACAAGAGCTGTCGCCGAACGGCAGTCAAATATACCCCCGCTTATTGAACCTGAATCGAGTGATGATTTAGGTGGATGTGGACACAGTACAGATGTGGACACAATTAAGGTTTTTACACAATATGGACACAAAGATATAATCTTCAAGAAATAACTTTTCTTAAGAGTGCCAATGAAAATGCTCTGTCAAAATTGGACAAAAATAAATTCACCCTTTTTGTGTCTCTTTGACATTTTCTTCAACGGAAGTCCATGTCAAATTATCTTCCCTTCCTGGTTTTCAAAAATAATCATATTCATTCATGCACATCTCAACAAAGTGTCCTTCCTTTGTGTAAAATTTCATCAAAATTCTTTCAGTGGCTTAAAGAGTTGCGCTTATGAGGTTACCCATACATCAGGAGTCAAAGAAAAGTCAAAGCCAAATTATCTCCCTTTCCTGATTTCGAATAAAAACTATATTCCTTCATGCGCATTTCCATATAGTGTCCTTCCTATGTGTTAAGTAACATCAAAATCCTTTATGTGGTTTAAGAGGAGTTGCACTTACGAGGTAACTCATCCATAGGGAATCTACGAAAAGTCAAAGTCAAATTATCTCCCCTTCTTGGTTTCGGACAATAATTATATTCCTTCTTACACATCTCCATAAAGTGTCATTTCTTTGTGTAAAGTTTCATCAAAATCCTTGAAGTGGTTTAAGAGGAGTTGTGCTTACAAGAATTGTGGACGGACGGACGGACAGACAGACAGACAGAGAGACGGACAGACAGACAGGGTGATTCCTATATACTCCCAAACTTTGTTTACGGGGGTATAAAAATAATGAATATCAATTTGGATATCAAAAAAAAAAGAAAAGAAAAGAAAAGAAAAAGGGTAAAAAATTTACAATAATTTAAAAGGGAACATAATTCATGCGTGTTATTTTCTTCAAAAGTGTAATATTTCATGCACTTTATATCTTGTTTCTTTGATGTTTTGATATGACATGTAAAATATAAATACAGGTTCCCAATTTAGATTTGATATATAAATTTGGGGTATGTTTTGGGTACACCAGTTTATAAATTCGGAGTATGTTTCTACGTATTGTCATATTCTCTCCTTTCAACATTGTGGTCATGGAGTTAGTAGTCTACCTGTATTGGGTTTTATTCGTATGTTTACTAAACTATAGGGAAACGGGACAGATAAAGGGGAGGTTTGGGTACCCATAAACCGGTTTAACTCTACCGCTGGCTTTTGCTAGTGCCGGTACCAAGTCCGGCTGTCCCAAGTTCCTATAGTTGTTTACGTTTGTCTTTTGTCTTATTTGCGGTTTTCCTGTGTATTATTTCCCTAGCAGATTGTGGCATGTAATTATAATTTTCAGCCATTGTAGGTGTTACCTGTTGTCCCATTTATTTCATATCTGGCATACCAGAAAAAGTACCAAAATACCCC
>MJUU01055971.1:42220-112261 GCA_002080025.1 Modiolus philippinarum
TACGGAAATAATGCATAAATGCTGCGCCGTTGATGTGTTTCTGCCTATTGGTTGTTTACAAGTGCATAAATTTTGCACCTTTTTAAATAATATTGAAAATAAATTCGTTGAAAAAGTTAAATGATCCCGCTGTACCCGTCAACCTCTGATTACTTTTAATCTCGTCAACTTATAATTATCGGTTTGTCATGTGAATATTTTAACAGCTGAATAATTGGATCCAATAATTATATACCAACGTTAAATTCCAAATAAAAATCACATTTTGAAATATTTCAGTCGTACGGCGCAAACTTTAAACTGGGACTAATATAACAGTATTAGTTCCGGCTTTAAAATTCAAAAGACTTTAAAATCTCATAACCCCCGTGTGAAATCTGTAACTACTTAACAGAAACCGGAAACGGAACTTGCAGTTTTCCTAGACTTTAAAATCTCACACTACACCGGAAACCGATTTTATTTGGAAACATGCGATATGTAAATTTAACAAAATTTTGTTAAAAAAATTAAAAGTTTCTCTGTCGCATAGCTTTGTCCTTAGCCATTTTTTTCTTTACCATTTAGATCATTTTGATAATTTGTTCTCTATTAGCTTTTACACATATTTTGGTAAACGGATTTCCAAATGCTTTCATTTGATCTGCACTGATGAGACATGAGTTGTCGAAATGTGCACCATACACCATTACACCACCTTACACCATTATACCAAACACCATGCACCATTACACCATTTAGCATACATTATACAACACGCATTTTACACAAAACACTTTAACCTTATACAGTTCAATCAACACCTTAACCATTACATAAAGCGTCCAATGCAATGTATTTGTATTTCAAAATTGGTATTAATTTTGCACAATATTTAATTCCGTTGAACAATGAATTAAAAATTGTCGAAACCTATTTCTTTTCTTGTTAATGGCCTCAGCTTATGAATATTTTTCTTTGAAGTCTGTTAATTAATAATCATTTTAAATATAGAAAATACTATTTATGCCAGCTTATTTACTACATGAGTAATCCGAAGTGATTTTGGTTTTTAAATCTGGCTTGGTTATAAACCTTTGTCATTAACATTATAATTAAATTGGGTGTTAATCACTGTTTTCTCCCCGAGTTCACGTTTGGACCCAGGAAAGGAGTAAATATTTTCACCTCAGAGTACAGATTAAACAACATGATGGCTAACGTAGCGTCCAAACCTGTTAGGGCCGAACATCTCAACAACAAAAACAGAAAATTCATTCATATTCCGTTTGCCAAATAACTAAATACCGAAGTTACTGTGAATTTGATTTCTGCATATGCGCACTTCGACAACTTATGTCTCTTCAGTGCAGATAAAATCTAAACGTATGGAAGACCATAAACTCAAAGATGTGTAAAAACTGATAGAGAACAAATAACCAATATGATCTAAATGTTAAGCCAAAATCAGCTAAGGACAGAGCTTTGGATGAGGGAGATACTCAACATAGGAATAGATGCTATTAACATCAATAATTTTGAATGACAAAGACATTTCTTCTACAATCCCTCCTTATTTAAAAGATCAATCCAAACCTATAGTATCCTACCGTTATACAAAGACCATTAGCAGGAGAATAGTTGACTACAAAAAGGCATTTCAGGACCTAGAAAAATAGACATTTCTGAAATATCATCTGACATGCGCCCCTCCTTTTGTTTACAGTCCCTCAGTACCGGCGACTGTGAGGTCCTTGAAAATGAATTTCAACGGAATCTGGTCTCCATTGGTGCGAAATTCTGAGAACCACAGCTTATTAATTGGAATGTAAATTATAAGATCGTCAGAACCTTGTTGAAAATTACAAGGGCGTGGGTTAAAAGAGAGACGGACAAATGACCAGAACTTGAGTCCTTGTCAGATTGAGCTAGATCCATTCGATCTTTGCCGCGGAGTCGTATTAACAAACTACACACAGGTCATAATTTTCGACCTATGTCTATATTTCAATATGATGCCAGTTAGTGCCTCTCTACATTACATGACAAATATATTGTACCTGCAGACAAAGCTTCTAATAACTTCGTTTTTTGTAAGTGAACCACATTATTACAACTGTCTCATCATTGATCGCAATACACCGGGTAGTGCTAAATACAATAGAGTTTTATTTGACAAAGATGAAATCCTTTCCAATCCTAAGGCATCCATGTCCTCCTTGAATACCCATAACAAAAACGACAATGAAGACCTGCCATACCTATATTGGGTAATAAAATTACTTAAAAAACCATTAAAGATAAGATACATCAAAGGATCTTTATCTATCTCAACTACTGAATTGTCTATTGAACTAACTTAGATTTTACCTGCAGTCAAAGACAAGCATCAAACATACCGTGAAGCTAATCATGCCCGAAGTAACACTAATTTCACATGGATACTTAAACATTTGAAGGATTTATTAAAAAAGTGATAAAATTCAACTTGCAAGGTCTTTCGTCTATGTGAAATATCATTTGTCTCATTTATATATCATACCCTCTATTTCATTCGAGTATGAAGGTGGCAATTGGTTAAACTTTACGCTCGTACATCGTACATAACTTTTCCATTTTTCATACAACGAATACGATCTTGATTATTACACTTACATTCCAATAAAACGTGAAAACGTCCAATGAGCACTATAAGTGCAGTATTTTGTACAATGAACAGAACCTATTTTATTTTTGGCCTTGTTTTTTATCCCTTCTCTAGAAGCTTAATTAATTATATTAAATGTGATACAGAAAGGCATTTTTTTTTTTTGCATTGTTAAGGAAAAAATTAACCAAAAAGTTGAGTATTATTTGGTATTTACATCTTATGCCTAGTTATGATATCCCAATTATGTATGTTCTATGTATAATTATCCCCAAATTAAAGACTAACTGGCATTAGCATCATATTCTAAAGATATGCCATTTGTTGCATTTTCTGCAAATTTGTAACAAATTTGATCATTGTTTTGCATTTACATAATTTCGGATACTATATATATCCCTTCTATGTTTTATAAATGATATTTCTTTTATTGAATTTCTATATTATTTTAAAACTAAGGAGCACCTCCCTCGTGCATAGATCTGTGCTTTGCTGATTTTGGGTTTTCTATTTAGATCCTATTGATTATTTTTACTCTATCAGCTTTTACATGTTTTGCAGTTTGTTGACTTCCAAATATTTTGATTTGATATGCACTTAAGTTGTCAAAATGTGCATCTGCGCAAACTAAATTCACAGTTTCTTCAGTATTTTGTTATTTATTACCACTGGGCCGATACCTCTGCTGGTGTACTGATAGTCCCCGAGAGCAACCACCAACCCTGCTAGTCAGTACCTCAGTACTGACCCCAAAAACGATTTTATTTTGAAATTTGCAATATCTGAGTTTAACAAAAGTTTGTTTAAACCTAGGGAGCATATCCCTAATGCATAGATTTGTCCTGTTGACTAAAGCGATGTAAATATTCTTCAAATCTTGGTTATTAAGAGAAAGTACATCGTCTATATATCTGAAGCTGAAATTAAAAGTCTGGGGTTGTTGCATTTGTCTCCGTAGTATTGTAATAAAACTTAAGATTGACTGGGCGGAGTTTGCCTTAAACTTTGAACTGGGAAAAATCTACTTTTTCAGTGTAGTGCCAACATTAGGTGTTAAAAGATTACATTCAAATTAATCTATACTGATCATGTAGTCATTTGTATAGTGAACACTTTTCAAAAACAAATAGTTTATAATTTGAATGCCCCAAGATATAAATAGGAACATTTACCAATCAAACAATTATTGATCTATTAAAAAGATCACCCTGCATTTGGTCTAATGTACCTATTTCTGTTTTGGAATTATCAAATCCTGAATGACAAGTAACTCCGCCCAGTCAACCTAAACTTTTCTCACAATATTAGCCCTTGAAAAGTGCTTCATATGAAAAAAGGAAAAGGTCAACTTAACTTGTATTTATTTTTAGTCATTCACCACACATAGGGGAGGGTTTGGATCCAAAAAAAAAACGAGTTTAACCCCACCACAATTTTTGCGCCTGTCCCAAGTCAGGAATATGTTGGTTATTGTCTTGTCCTTGTCTTCTTATAAAATTTTAGTTTCTTGATATTTGGGTTATTAAATGTGGTTTGTTTCCATCGATTTATTCACTTCTTTTACCTTTTTGGGGCCATTTAGGGCTTGCTATATGGTGTGAGGTTCCCCTCTGTGTTGAAGACCGTATGGTGACCACTAGATGCTTTGTTTTAGGTCGTTTTAACCTGGATATGGGATGTTGTCTCCATGACATTTACACCATTTCCTTTTTTTTTCTTCATAAAAGTGGCGCACAGTTTTTACCATATTGTCTGTTAAAAAATGCGGCCTCCACATTAAACAAAAATTTTGTCAATCGAAAATTCAATATCTTTATCATGTCATATATACTGTATTTCTTGTTTGACTCAGTGTGGTTCTTAACAAAATATGTTTTATCTTTTCCTATCACTAAATAGCACTACCTGCATTCTCAATATCTGGTACTGAAACAGTGATGTATAAAGCGCAGAAAAATCAAACTTTTGAATGTTATTGCATTATGCGAGACTGTTTTGTCAGTAGAGTGGTAAGGAGTTTGGATAGGGGTTAAGTTGTGCATCTTTCAGACTATTGGAGACTTGTTGGCATTTACACAATATTACAATTTATAGCTATCCTTTTTGATGCACTCTTTAAGTGAATTTGTACAAAAAGACAACGGACTATAAAGACCCTACATAGCTTAACGATTAAAGACTTCACATTTTGTTGGCAAGTAGGTCTATTTAAGATAAACTTTCAGACACCAATTATTAACTCAGCTGATCCCTTCGTATTGGTACAGAAAGGGGCAATATCAATACTTAAGTGTAATTCATTGGGAATTCATGTACATTGCAAGAATAAATTTCAAATTTAATGTATAAGAATATGAGAATATTTAGAGGAAATTGATAAAATTAAGTGTATTTTGAAAAAAAATGTGTACAGCGGATCTCAGAAGATCTTTGAATCAACCCATGTAATTCTCCGAATTAGCAAAAGTTATATACACAGTTTTGAGACAAATGTATTAATTTTGTCCAATTGACAAAGTTTAATTCTAAAACTGATTACTGTTGCTGTGTTTTGTAAAAATACTGAAAAGTGGTTGTAGTTGTCAATTTCTTTTACACTTTTGTATACTAACTAAGTTAAGGAAATCAATCAATAGGTTACTTCGTCAAAGTGTAAGACAACGACAATTTGACACAGTACAGTTGAAATCAGATTCCTTAACAAATCATGTATATCACCAACCCAGTAGTCAGCACTTTGGTGCTGACCTGAAAACAGATTTAACTGAAACTTGCAATATCTAAATTTTACTTTTCTATTGGATCCTTTTGGTTATATCTTCTCTATCAACCTTTACACGTTTTCGGTAAATGGACGTCCAAATGTTTTGGTTTTATCTACACTGATGAGACATAAGTTGTCGAAATGCGAATATGCAGGGAATAAATTAACAGCAATTTTGGTATTTTGTTATTGAACAATATAAAAACATTTGTCTCAGATAACTTTCATTTCCTTAAATATGGACAAAACTACATCTCTTAGCATAGAAACTATTTGATTTTTTGCTAATTTCACTATCGCTTCAAATATTAAGAAAAAAGATATTTTGAACGGAGTTAGATATTTAACAAATATTTAATTTTATCAATATTTCAAGTTAGTTAACGGTTGAAACCGTACTTAAATTTGATAAAAACTGAAGCTGAAATACTTTATTGATAAAAAGCCAAACTGACCAATCGAACCAAAAATGTCTATCTATTATTAATTATTATACACAGTTAAATTTTACTTTTGAAGCTTTGAAATACAAATTTGGTAAAAAGGAATATGCTAGCTAATCAAATTAGGCCGCATGTTGCTATTTATAGATTTTTAAACATTAACTAGACATTAAAGTAAAACTTTTCTGCAAATTTGAATGATGAAGTAACAATAATTTTAGGAGTAAAAGTTCAATTTAAATACCTGCTGTTAAAAAATGTAGGGTAAGCTCCCTTTGAAATATAGATATTTTGCATAATTTTTATTCATAAATGATAAAAGATTTGTCATATTGACTATTGATCATAAAAGAAATCACTATTGAGCTATTGGATAAACTTAAGCATTTATCTTATAAAATCAACTTATTCTGACAATGTTGCACACATTACAGTTAAATTTTATTAATGCCATAAAAACCAAGACAACTGAAATTTGAAATGAAAAATCTATTTCCATCAGTTTTGTGCGAAATTACATATGTCTACAACCCTTTCATTCCGAAGTAAAAGACACTTAACAATTACCTACGTGCCTTTCAATAAAAATGAAGCCAAAAAATGAACTTTGACCTCTCTCATGCAGACGATTAAAAATAAGTCGGGTAAATTATTGGCATTTCATAGCTTTTCACTAGTAGGCCTACCGACAAAAATTTGGAGCCCCTGAATAGTTTAGTCATTTTTGGCCCTTAAAATACGCCGTCCTTTAAGTTTTAGTTAGCATTTACATTACATCACATGTTATGGATATCGATGTTCTTGCATGTTGTCTGCAGATTTTAATTTGAATTTTAGTCGTCATTTACATATATTGCAAACTATCGATATCCCTTATCTTACGTGTTTTCAGTTAATTTGTATAATTAACTATATTTCACATACTTACGAAAGCCGAAAAGAGACTTCCGAGTTCCGACTTCTGACTTCTTACATCTTACTTCTTACTTCTTACTTCTAACTTCTTACTTCCGAGTACCGACTTCTTACTTCTTACTTCTAACTTCTTACTTCTTACTTCGATGTTGCAATCCAGAAAGGTAGCCTTTCCGGGTTGCAACATCGACTTAGGTATTTAATTTTCTCAGTTTTGTTAAGACTGAAAGTTTCAAAGTTTATGACCGATCGCGAAATCAATAAAAAAATTGATTGATAGCTTAAATGGTGTTAGTCCTTCTACTAGCAATATTTGAACTATAACTTAAGACGATAAAAAACAATTTGGGAACAGACAAACACTGAGGAGGGAGGAAAGTTGAATACCACTGAATAATGGGGTTAACGGGCAGGGGTTAGCCTTACCTCCAGTTACCTACACCTTGGGCGTCACTGAGCGTCTTGTATTTTTGTATTATCTGGGTCCTGAAGAACCATCGTGCATGTCATCAATCTTATACATTTCTGGCTGTCACGATTAAAATTCTATGAAGTCACGCATCACGCCTATTATACGGGGGTATTTTTTCACGATTCTCGCTCAGAAAAAAAAAAAAAAAAACCAAAAAACAAAAAAGAAAAAAGCCCCGGACACCTTCAAGACCCCCTTTTATGTCTTAGATAACAACAGTTTAGGATGTGCATTTTGAAATATGAACTTATTCAATTGACAGAAAATTTCATACATAGGAAATCGTGGTCAATTTTCCAATAGTCCTTGGAAGATAAAATTCTTGCAATCGGAAAAGATTGATTTGGTTTTTGTTCATCCTCTTTTTATACAACCAATTCGAGACGATATAGGTTGTATGGTGGAACTTATTACATCAAGGTAAGAGTGATAAGATTGGGAGGAAGATCTTATCACCCAGTCCAGAAAATAATGGAAGTGGATGCATGGATACGTACACATTTGCTGGATTTTAACTCAGAGCGGTTTCAATACATGTTTAAATCTTCCCCTTCTAGAATATTATGACTTGCAATTGTTTATTATAAAGGGGTAACCGATACAGTTTTAATGATCAGAGTTTGGAGCTCATTCCCTGCTTTAGATGTTGTTATATTAATATATTTCAAAATATTTCCATCTTCTAGAACTTCCTACTTCTAACTTCTTACTTCTAATTTCTGACTTCTGACTTCTTACTTCTTACTTCTAACTTCTTACTTCTAATTTCTGACTTCTGACTTCTTACTTCTTACTTCTAACTTCTTACATTTTACTTCTTACTTCGATGTTGCAATCTGGAAAGGCTACGCAACTCTGACTTCGGTTTTAATATTGTCAATGTTAGGACTGAAGTTTCAGTAGATTACTCCTCTAATTTATGACTAATATGCAATGGCAATAAAAATTGATTGGTAGATCGAATGGCGTTGAACGTCTTAATTTCAATATGTAAGCCAAAATCCAAGACGAGAACAGATTTATCAACGTGATTAGATTAATGATGAATGGCGAGTCAGCCTTGCAATCCGTTAGTTACATACTACGAGACTGTTGCAAGGATTCCTTAACGTGAAGGGTAGTGCATTTTTGTGTGTAATAAGCGATGTGTTTTATTTGCACCATGTCCAATGAAAATAACGGGCAAAGGTGTGCATTAACCTTTAACACATAGATTCAGTTGATTTAGATACATGCAGTTTCCAAGTTTTATGGATAATATTAGTTTAGAGAAGAGTACTGAAACAACGGCAGTAGAATACCGAAGGAACAAGGGAAGCGATGACTACAAAAATCGAAGTCCAAAGACATGGCAGAAACGGTAACAGATAAAAACAAAGACGTGAGACAGCTACAATGCACGGAAATAAAAAGATAACATTAAGAACTAAGGCACTCATAGTGTGAACTCCCATGAAAACCGGGAGTGACATCAGGTGCTCCGGAAGGGTAAGCATGTCCTGCTCCGCTAGCGGCACCCGTCACACTATCAGTGAGTCAATCCGGGGTTGAGTCAAATCCGGTTATGTCAAATCCGTGAAGACGTGAAATTTAGCTGAAAATGTCCGTTTTCATTTGGGACACAGACACGTCATATCTGTCAATGATGTCATGGTGACGGCCATAGAATTACTGAAGGGATGAAAGTAACAAAGGCTGAACAAATCCCTGACTAAGCAGCTTTTGGGACAGTGTTTTTGCTCTAACTAAAAAGTCACTGTATAAACTGCATGCCCGACAGTAACGAATCAACTGTGAAATGTACACTCCATAGGCTGGAGAGGCAGGTATATTGCTGCTTAGAAAGGGAAAGTTCACAATTGGGAAGTTAAAATCATCACGTTTGTCATACAGCTTAGATTTCAAACGTCCCTTTTCGTCAATGTAAATTAAAAGATCTAAATACGAAGCTGAAGTAGGTGTATCGGTAGTCTCTTTAATTTCAAGCTCATTGGGATAGATCTGGTGTAAATATTCCTTGAATTTTGGATTATTAAGAGAAAGTACATCGTCTATGTAGCGGAAGCTGGAATTGAAGGACTGGGCTAAATGTTTTTGTTTTTTCTGTGTAAGCCCTTGTAAAAACTTCGCCTCAAATGAAAAAAGGAAGAGATCAGCTAAAAGTGGCGCGCAGTTAGTTCCCATGGGAATCCCGATTGTCTGTTGAAAAACACGGCCTCCAAATTCGACAAAAATATTATCTATTAAAAATTCCAACATCTTGATTACGTCATTCTCAGTGTACTTCTTGTTTGACTCAGTGTGGTTCTTTACACAATAAAGTGCCTCACATTTTTTTTTAGAATTTTAAAAAATCAGCATTAAAAGCTACCCCTCCTGGAAAACAAGGCAAGTAAAGGGATGCACCATAAATTTGAAGGATGACAATTGGGTGTTCATTCCCTGCTCTACATACTCAGTGTCCTAAATCTTTCAAAATATATGTAACATCTTACTTCCTACTTCTAACTTCTTACTTCTTACTTCTTACTTCTAACTAAGAAGTTAGAAATGAGAAGTAAGAAGTTAGAAGTAGGAAGTGAGAAACAATTTGGAAGATCTATGACAGCATGTAGAGCATGGAATGAGCACCAAACTGTGATGATTAAAAGGTATTGTTCATACATTCATATGAATAATTGCACTTCTTTATGTTCCAGGATGGGACAGATCTTACGGCTGAATTGTGAAAATTGTAAAGAGAATGTGAAAAATTATACATACCCTATGCCCAGAAGTACGAAACTGTCTAAAAAAATTAAAAACAAAAACAAAAACAGAACCAAAACAAACAAAAAAAAAAAAACAAAACCAAAAACAAAAACAAAAAAAACAAAACAAAACCAAACAAAAAATCCTTTAATTTTAATGTATACGTGCTTCAAGATAAAGTGAACAAGGAAATGTTCAAATAAGACTCTGAGAGAGTTTGTGGACATCGGTTCATGCTAATTCTAAAATGGATGTAGTTTCTGTTAAAGGTATGATTACAGCAGTTGAATTAACACTACAATGTCTGACAGGGGTATGTGTTTAAATCCAGCAAGCGTGTACGTTCCCAAGCATCTACTCTAACCTTGTTATCATACCTGTCTAAATCAAAAGAGCTTTACAATGCAAGCTAAATCGTCTTCAAGGGGTGTAAAAGAGAATTACTCAACTACTTTTAAGGGTGTGTGTGCGTGTTGCTAGTGCTAATTTGAACACGATTTGTTGTATCTACAATTTTTATGTAGAAAATTGAAAAAGTAATACCTTTACCCGTTATTTTTATCAGGCATAATACAAATAAAACACATCGCTTATTACACATAAAATACAAGACAGTTCACGTTTGACAATCCTTGCAACAGTCCTGTAGTCTGAAGATAACCGGTTGCAAGGCTCACTCCCCCTTAATCCTCTTTTGGCAGTGGCAATCAGATTCTCCCCTCCGAGTGTTTTTCCTTTTCCCAAATAAATAATGTTTTTATAAACCTGTTCTCTTCTTGGGTTTTGGCTGAAATATTGGAAATAGGACGTTAAACGCCATTCAATCTATCATTTTTATTGCTTTCGCCATTAGTCATAAACTATGAAACCTTTGGTTCTGACAATTGACAGAATCAGTCCTAACAAAACTGAGAAAATTAAATGCCAAAGTCGATGTTGAAATTCGGCAAGAGTACCTTTCCGAATTGTAACATCGAAATAAGAAGTAAGAAGTCAGAAGTAAGAAGTCGGAAGTCGGAACTCGGAAATCCACCCCTGGCTATCGTACATACTATAGATGTGCATAATGATGCATGTTTTCTGTTGATTTGAACCAAATTTGAGTATTAGTTGGCAGTCATAGAGGCGAAATCAGAAGTGAGAGGGATGGGAAAGGATGGAATGCTTATGACAATATAAATGTTGACGAAGTTGGGACAGATGCATCCTTCTTTTAACCAACAGGAATATGTCATAAAATATAACTATAATTTGCCGGTTATGAGCACAAGTCATAATCCAGGAATATATGGGAATGAAAATTTTCTTCTTCAAAGAATTGAAACTGAAAGCTTCGTCACTTCTGCATCTGAAAATTGATATTATTCAAGGTCTTCATTTCACACATGCAACCAAAACTGTAAAATCTGTAAGCATTTTGACAGAAATACTTATCTTCTAGAAGACACTGTTGAACAAGATATCGGTCTGTTAAACAGCATGCATCTGAAGTCACCGGAAACTCTTGTGGATAAAAACTTTCGTAGTATTTGACCATTAAAAACAGAGACATCACCAATACTGGACTGTAATGGAGATTATGAATATGTGTTGTAAAATTTTACAAAGCAACGCTTTGGGGATTCCATTAGGTCACTCCTCAAAGAATGGCAAATTTTACAAATAACAACACTATAAAATATGTCAGATATGAAATAAAAAAGGGCCAATAAGCATAGATTGCAATCTCCTCTCACTTTTTTAGAACCATAGAAAAGTCTAGACTCGAATAGGAATATAGAAATGGTGAAAGACAACTGTCAGCATATTACGCAAGTTTATTTTTTAGCTTCATTGTCTAACCTGGCTATTTTAGTTATATGGAGAAAAGATAAGTTCCAAAAAAGTAACCAACATTTCCTATTTTTCCATTTTATTGCTTCAACTGACTTTACTTACTAAAATGTATGGTTGCTTGATAGAATTCTTACTAACTGAAGGTCCTTGAGAGTTCCAGGAAAGTTACAAAAATTTTAGTATGCTTTCTTTTTAAAATTTGATGATTTTAATTAACCATTTCTTAACCTATGGAGTTAAAAGGTATGTTTACTAAATAATCTTTCAGAAATAACAGGTATTTGAAAGTTTCAGGAAATTTTCTCCACTCCGAAGGAGAGGGGCATTCTGTTTTACTCTTGTCCGAAACATCTATTCGCAGGAGTTATCCAATGTCTCCTCTTATCAACTCCATTAGGTATCTAGATTGCCTTTATCTTTTTTCCGTTAAGCCACATTTTGTTTTTTTTTTTTTCATTAAGAATTTCTCAACTTAGATATGAAATAATAAATCGATATTTGATCAGAACCTTTGTATGGTGAGTTGTCCATGTCCCCTCTTTCAAATCCGTCACACATCTAATTGCTGTTTGCCGATACTACTTTGATTTTTCCAGTTGTAGCCAGTGATTTTTCGTAAAGGATTTCTAAGCTTGTGTTGGTAATAATGATTTGATTTTTTTTGTCTGCTCTTTTGTATGATGAGTTTTGTTGCGTCTAATCTTTTTAGGTCCATCACTCACCTACTTCCTGTTTACCGAAAACTTTGATTTTTTTTCTTGATGATTATATCATTACCTCCATATTTGTTTTGTGTCAAACCTGTACTGTATCTACACCTGTATCGTGTCTATACACACATACATTTGCACTTACCACATTGATTTCATGGTATAACTGGAGGGCTTACGGCAAAACTCTTGTTTTAAATACATATTTTGTAAATATGCAAAGATGTGTTTAGGCATATGATTCAACACGAATGAAAATATTACTGTTACCCCTTTCAACTTTCATTAAGCGTATCGAACACTTTTGAATTGACACAAAGGGTGGAAATGAAAGACAAAAAAGCAGAAAGAAGATGATATATGAAAAGGTGATATATCTATGCTTATGACACAATATCCTGCATTCGGCAATGCTGACTGAGAGAGTTACAATTTGACGAAGTATTGTAGAATAAAAAAAAAATAGAAAAAAGGACAAGTGTTCATATATCCCAGGATTAAGAAAGTTGTTTGTATTATGTAAAATAGGCCTAGCAAATGTTTGATTAAAACATGCAATTTGATAAGTTAGGCAATGACTAATAAGTGTTAATACAAATATAAGCTTCCTTCAAGTAAAATACCTTAAGTTTAAAACACATGCCTTGATTTGTTTTATAATCTGTCCTTGTTTTATCATTTTAGTGTCTGTGTTGTAAAAAAGAGACAACCGATGGAATCAGGTGTTCATACGAGGTGTGTATAGTTAATTTAGAACATGTTTAAAGGGAAAGTATACTAACAGCTCTACTTTCATAGCGTATCCTGCATAAACCGACTTTGTTATCTTCCCTCAATTAATTAAGTTACGTCATCCTTAACATTGATACAGCCAACTTTTACATATTGAATTCGAAGTAAAATTTTAAAATCAAATGCAGAACCCAGGGTATAACAAAAACAAAAATGACAAAAATATGATGTTCTTGACGAAAAGAGGAAAATAACATGTCAACAGAATTTCGATTTTTCTTAATACAAAAAATACCGAAGTTGCATAAAAACAGTAAAATTTCGTTATACTATACACGTGTACACATAGGTACATTGCATTCTATTTATATGATCACCTTTGAAACGATGGGAAGATTTGAAAATTTGTTAGGGTAGCAGAATTTTGAAAAAAAATAATTAGATAGAAACCATTTATTTTTTTGCAAATATGGACGTTGGAAATGGATGGCGGTGAGTGAGAGTCTTTTCAAGAACGATGGAGCATTGTTGTTATGCATTCTGTAATTAAAGTAACAAAAATATGTCAACTCATGAAATAACGAATGTGATGTAATACATAATTGCTAATACCGGTAGTTTGAAAACACGTATATAATCCTTTACTCCGATTTAAATCATCGTTTATCACTATGTATATTTTGTGTCGTTGCAAATTTCATGTTCAACTATTGAATTGTCAATGGAACTAATATTTTTTTTCTGCACTCGAAGACAAGCATCAATCATACTGCGAAACTATCCTTGCCGTAAGTGTCAAAATCACGTGAAAATACTTAATACTTCTAAAGATATCTGAGATGAAGTTAAATCAAGCTCTTTATCTTAAATACCCTCTCTCAAATTATTCAAATTATTAGATTTTCCACACCCTAAACCACTTTACTTCCAGATAGACTAAAAGCACGTGTAAACAGTATAATTCTAAAACCCTTTGCTGATACAAAAATGTTGCAATGTGTTATAAATCCATGTTTTTTTTCAACAAACAATTTAAAAGGAAAAGTATACTACGATAAAAAACAGTTGTACAAAATGATTTATTTTCTTTTGGTAATATATTTCTCACATATGAAGGTCTATTAACAGGTAACCAGTAGGCATACCAATTGGTACAAATTGTGCTCCCCTACTCGCAGACTTCCTTCTATACTCGAGACTGAAATCGAAATAAAAAAAACTCGAATAAGAAAAAAAGCTAAATCTCCACTAATGACATTCTTTCCAATAATAACGCATCGCTGCCCTTTGCTGATTTTTGGCTTCAATTTAGATCATATTGCTCATTTGTTCTTTATCGGTTTTAAACATATTTGATTTCATGGTCTTCCAAATATTTAGATTTAATCTGCACTGATGAGTCGTAAGTTGTCAAAATGCGCATATACCGCACCTAAATTCGCAGTCACTTCGGTATTTAGTCATTTGTTTTTTTTCTGAATCGATGCCTCTACTGGTGGACTGGTAGTCCCCGAGGGTATTCACCAGCCCAGTAGTCAGTACTTCGGTGCTGACCCGAAAGCCGATTCTGTTTGAAAACTTGCAATGTCTAAATTTTTGTAAATTTTGTTGAAAACTAAGGAGTATCTCCTCATGCAAAGCTCTGTCCTTATCTGATTTTTGCTTCAATTTAGGACATATTTGTTATTTGTTCTCTATCAGTTTTAAACATATTTGAGTTTATGGTCTTCCAAACATTTAAATTTATCTGCACTGAAAAGACATAAGTTGTCAAAATGTGCATATGTAGAACCTTAATTCGCAGTAACTTCGGTATTTAGCCATTTGCTAAAAAGATCCAGTCCAACAGTTCCTCCGAAATTATTTACAAAAGAAACAACAGAAACCTCTAGATCTACATCGTTTTGGACTAAGATCTCCAATTTGACGAAAATGCAAAGTACTAAAATTTACGACAACCGGGACGACTGTATGTTTTTCGATTGATTCGTAAGCTATAGTTATCTCGATGACCGTATTATTAATCAAGGCTACATAAAATCACGTCTTATACGTCCATTAAACAAGATCCTTCTTGGCCATTGTATTCTCTGATGATGGCCGATACAATTAGTCTAGTCTTATATTTTAACAAACATTTCACATTTAATTCACAAAACACCACACAACATACAAAACTAAGTATAATAACAGTACTTCAGTAGATATACATAGATAATCAACAAGTAAAAAATGAAAAACAAAACTGTTCTATTGCTTTTTTTTCTTTTACGACAGACCTGCTTCTAGAAGTTGCTATTTCATATAAATCAGTTTTTACAAAACAAAACATTATAAAATGAGATGCATATTTTTATTATGTTAAAACAATACTTAAGTATTCCTTTCCCTCATTAATGGTAGGAATTTTATTTTAAGATCTTGGTTATTTGAAAAGCATAAAAATGTTATTTATCGTATTGCTTTTTTCAAACTTCACCCAATTAACCAGAAATAACTTCTATAGCTGAAAAGCTATGCTTTTGATTGTTTTAACCTGGATATGAGTTGTTATCTCATTGACATTTACTCCATTTCCTTTCTTTTTTATATTCTGTAGCTGAAATGGTATATTAATTCCAAAAGGCCGAAAGTAATTTCCAATGTCAAGCCAAAACATTTTACATAAGGGTATTGATGCTTAATTAAGAAAACAATTTCGTAATTATGATATAATATCTCATAATTATGATATGATATATCATAATTATGAGATAAAAATATTTTGTAACTGTGAGATATTTCCTCATAAGTATGAGATGATTATCTCATAATTGTGAGATTATATTTCATAATAATGAGATAATTATCTCATAATTATAAAATATAATATCATAACTACCAGATAACATTTCATTAAACGAGATCATAATCTCATAATTATGAGATTATATTTCATAATTTTGAGATAATAATCTCATAATTATGAAATATAAAATCCTAACTATGAGATAGCATTTCATAATTATGAGATAATATTTGATAATTTTGAAATAATATCCCATAATTTTGAAATAATTACTCATAATAATAAGGTCATAAATATTTCATATTTATACGAAAATATCTCATAATAGTGACATTAATATGCTTCCGTAAATTTTGACCATATAACATTTCGAAAACATGTGAAGTACTTTCCTTTATTTTCGGACAAGAGGTACATAATTCTTTCACCTTAAGCTTGCGTTTGCAAAGAAAAGAAAATGAAAAGGCATTGAGTCAATCGTTTTCAAAGTTTCCTTTTATGTGTTTATGTGCCTTTCTCATTCGTCTTGAGCTACTATAGTATGTTCACTGTTACATGTATCAATCATAATTGTTTTCTGTATAAATATTTACAAAGTTTCTTTTCATTTTTAGCAATAGTAATTTGTTTTCAAAAGTATCAAGTTTATAATTTTTCAGTCATTTTGTTTTTTATTTATTTTAGATCGCACTAATTACTCCGTAATAGTCCACAAAGTTTGTTCTTTTTTTTTGTTTATTGTTCTATATTTAGCAGATAACTGTATTGTTTTTGAAGATTTGGAAACATCAATTAGTGATTTGCCGGAAGAAAATTAAGTTTACTGGGTGATGCGTCAGAAGAGCCAGCAAACGGATATTTTTGATCATCAAATCCCGACTTGATGTAGACAAATTTTAAAGTACAATATAGTTATCCCAATTCATATGTCGTTGAATACATTGAAAATGTTAATTACTTCAATTCTTGGTGAAATAAAAATCAGATAGACAAATTACAATATTACAGCAAGGAGAATAAAGTCCCTATATATAGTAAATAATAAACCAATTTTACATCAAATCGTAAATTTAATCATGTTGTAATTTACTGGACCACAAATCGTTTTGTTTCAAATATGAAATTTCACATCCCAAATTCAGGTCAAAATCTGAACTAAAATAGAATTGCTAAAGATTTAATAACTGTAAATCTTTCAATATATGGTCGTTCTCAATAAGACTCAGTAATCAATAGTAAATTAATACTCTGTAAATTTTCAACAAAGTTGCGTTAAGTTAAGTTTTATTCACTTCTGCAAGCTCAAACCATAGATTCAGTAGTTTGAACCTTCCCAAACAAAGCCATGCCATTTTAGGTGTTTCCTGTTATCCATTTTTTAACATAGCTTTTATTCGATACATCGGCAAACGAATACCGAAGCAAGAACGACGAAAGGGGGAATTCTAAAATCATAAATCCAAACTCAAAAGAGCTTCTCTGTACTTCCATGTTTTTTTCAATCAATCCATGTGTCTTCAGTCTTTTCAATATTAACCTTTAAAATCAGCAAATTTTTCAAGTTGAAGATGTAATTTATTCATTGATATTTCTTTCCCATTCAAGACTACTGATAAATCATCTGTGTACTGACTGAGTAAAAACAGATCCAGTTACAATAAATCCATCAATATCTGTGTCATTGTTCATATCTGAACTTAGCAATTCTAATACTAAAATGAACAGATTGGAAAAGAAATGTTCTCTATGTTGTAAGCCATATTCTAAAGAAAAGAAGTCGGATTTATATCCATTACAGTACAGGAAAAATTAAAGATGCCGTTTTGTGATCCCTAAGTGATCATTTTGTTATCCTGTAGTAGCCAATGATTGCTATCAAGGATTGTTCGTGCTTGCAATTAACGATCATACGTTTATATGCTATCAATGACCACAAAACAATTTGCAATCATTGATCCCAAATGTTATGATCAGTGATCACAACTTGTGGTGCGATCCTTTATTGCACAGCGTCATTGATCACAACAGTGGGATCATTGTGATCCTTGTTCGCAAAGTCATATGATCCTTGATCGCAATGCTGTCATCAAAAGCTGATCTCAAACTTGTGATCATTGATCGCCAAGAACATAGTTATAAATTCGTTGCATTTACAAACATATTTAATATGTATTAGCTCTATGTTTGAAAAACCGGAAAGTGTTGAAATGCATGCCTTGTTATTCATATCTTTTGAATGCATTAACATGTAATTCAAAGATATTCTAAAAGAAGATCTATAAGTTGATACATTACTTTCTTAAATTAATTTTTAAGACATTACGATTGCTGGAAGAAAAAATGTGAAATTTGCAATGGCAATTCAGGACTTTAAACTTTAATTTTCGTAATCTATAGGATTTTATCTAAAATTTTTAGTGATTTTCAAAAATAATTTATTTATAAATAAAATGGCTTAAAATGATGTTTTGTTATCTGTACAAGAGGTAAAAAAAGTGGCCGGGAAAGACTGCTGTTGTTGTCTGACAACTTTGAAATTTTAGATAAAAATCTTTTTTTATTGATATCAAAAGATAATTTATTTATAAATAAAAATGCATTTCTACTTAAGCAAAAGGTCAAAACAGTGACCTGAAAAATATCTTGTATGGTGGAGTTGGACAGTTACTTGATTTTCAACTTTCATTGTGTATTGCAGTTTATAACAACTTTATCGGTTGTCCGAAATCTAGTTATGTGAGAGTATTATATCTTTCAAAAATAGCAAAAACAGATGATGGGTCCACAGATCTCTGTCATCTAATTTGGCAGTAATTCTGTGGATAGCAAATATGTAATTTATAGTTACCAATTCACATCTTTATAAAATAAACGTGTCAAGATGTGTTGCAAATTGTTGTTAATTAGCATCATTCATGCAAAATGGTTTGATGTAAAAAAAAACTAACAAACAAAACAAACAAACAAAAATAACGCAAAAAAAACCAAAAAACAAAAACATATTCAGTTTATTTTTTTTTTATTTTCTAAAACGAATATTTCTAACACAATTATAAAAGTTTTTGCATTACTTGCATACGACTAATACGGGACTTTCGGAATAGGGATTCTCGTTTAATTGAAGGTGGAACCGATCGCTTCAAATACCAGTAAGTCGAAGTGACTGGATTCTTGACACACTGAAATAAATATATACCACATAAAAACAAAATATTTATGAAATTGAAGTGTATAGTTATTAATGTTCCTACATGACAATTCTTTAGGTTAATATTAATTGACGAACTGAGGTGCTTCAACAGATTCAATATAAATCCCCTTAGCTCAACAATGTTAATCAATTAGTGATTCCCTCTCAATGAATTGAAGCATTGATTTTTTTTTTTGGCATAGTATCAGAATTGAAATTCGGGTTTAACACGACTCAGATGTCCCGTATTCCAAGAGACTTTTATGACAAAAACTATATATTGGGTTCGATATCCTTATTTGAATACTCAAACGGTTTGCCAGAAAATGGAGAAAAAAACTTTGTACTTATGGATGTAATGGAACAATTATTCGAATTATTATATTTTCTCTTATGTCAAATTAGAGGGCTAAATTGCCTGTCCCGGCCCATTTCTTCTCTTGTTTAGTGGCAATCAGGAATAGTTGTCCCGGTTTTTTTTCTTCATTTCTTTGTTGTATTTTATTAGTTGATTTACTTATTCTCGCCCTGTTATGGCCGAGATATTGCTCACTGGACGTTGAGCTCTGACTTATCAATCAATTATTTGGAAGTTTTAATAATTGTACACAGAGCGTCAAAGATATTTTACCTGGGTTGGTTTGTACATTCACATACGAAGAGAAAGACTATTTTGGATGGGGGCGAAAGAAATAAACGCTAAGCTTTTGATTGTGCAATTTTGAGATAGTCTGTCTTCTAACGTGAGATTGTTGAGATAGGCTAGACACACAACCGTTAGTTTACCCTGTAAATTTCCTCTAAATTACGTACACATTACGTATAATTGGATTCAGGTTGTATCTCTCCGTGAATCAAACGGATTTGGCGTGGTAATTACAGCCAGTAGTCAGACACACACACTGGTATAGTTTGTTAACAGCCAATTTCAGATTCTACTTGAGATACAAAAGATTAAGCTTGCTGAACCCTGTCTTGCATAGTAAATTTACGAGTATTAATACAGTCGTCATGTACACTGGCAGTACGTCAACTGGGGATACCATCCCCACACATGAACAAGACCAGGTGATCGCCAGCCCTGGTAATACAATCGGGAACACTCCCCCCGTTCAAAAGCATGAACTAACGGAGGTACCCAGAATACGGACTCTTTCCGAAAATGGAAAAGAGCTCTTCAGAGAGCAACAAGAAAAACATATTGATAAACTTACCCCTGTCTGGGGTATAGTTGAGTCCTTCATTGTGGAGGTAAGCCCCAAAATGACAGATAAAAGCGCTGTACAGAGCCTTGAAAGGCGTCTAATCTCTGCTTTTCGGAAAATATCAATGACAGTCCGACATCTATGTCGAATTTCTACAAAGTCGACACACTACCGAGGCTAACAGAGACCTGGAAACTCACCAGGATCTCTTGGACCTGAACTAAAGGGTATACGACGATGCTCGGGAACAGCTACAGAATATCAGTGCTTATTTAGCCACAACTTCGTCTACTGCCAAGATAACAATTCGCTCTAAACACAGATCATTGAAATCACATAGTTCACGGGACACGAGTCCCGCTTATTCGACAAGCACAGAAAGCTCGGCGAAACAAAAACGGGCACAGTCAGGACATGGATGATGTTCTACCAGAACAGACCATAGACCCTACGCTGAGAGTGAAGGAGTTTATTGCCGATCAGGCTATCGTTGTTACACCGGAAGTTCATGAGAATATGAACACACCTGAGGGAAATTTCCCCAGGTTAACAGAATAGGATAAAATGAGTCATATCCAACCAGAAGTGACAGAATTTCAAACTTCACCTACACAATTCCTGAAATCCGACCCCCATTGATGTTTGATGGGATTCCCGCAAATACACAAGCTTCAACTCAGCAGAATAAACCATGGCAACCCCCGACAATTGTACAGCCCCAAGTTACTTTAGCTTGCATTTGTCAGGGTTTGATAACACAGCTGTTGAATTGAATGAATGCAGGGGTTTTAAAGCCAAATCCCCAGAGGAACGCAAGAAAATGCTTAAAGAAAATAACATATGCTTCAACCGCATACCAAAAATCTATTTTTTTTTTCAAACCTTAAATATGTTAAAATTCATTAAAATTGTGTTTCCAACAATATAAAACTCCTTGGAAAGGATATAACGAATACAATTTTTTAAAAATTTTAATTGTTTTGGTCATTTTCATAGATAGTGTTTAAACCGCACACTAAAAATGTAACTTTTCAAACTTAATATGCTGAAATTTGTTAAAATTATGTTTCGCAAAAGATAAAAGTCCTTCGAATGGGTATGATTAATGCAATTTTCAAAGAATTCAAATTGTTTTGGTCATTCTTAAAAACAGATTTTAAACCGCAGACTAAAAATCTAACTTTTCAAGACTTAAATATGTTAAAATTCATTAAAATTGTGTTTCGCAAAAAATAAATCTCCTTCGAAAGTATATGATGAATAAAATTTTCAAAAAAATTTAAATTGTTTTGGTCATTTTTATAGACAGAGTTTAAACCGCACACTAAAAATCTAACTTTTCAACCCTTAAATATGGTAAAATTCATTTAAATTGTGTTTCGCAAATTTTAAAACTCCTTCGAAAGGATATGATGAATAAAATTTTTAACAAATTTAAATTGTTTTGGACATTTTCATAGACAGAGTTTAAACTGCACACTAAAAATCTAACTTTTCAAACTTAAAATATGCTGAAATTTGTTAAAATTGTGTCTTATAAAAGATAAAACTCCTTCGAAGCGATATGATGAATAAAATTTCAAAAAATTCAAATTGTTTTGGCCATTTTTATAACCAGAGTTTAAACCCCAGACTAAAAATCTAATTTTTCAAGCCTTAAAATATGCTGAAATTCATTAAAATTGTGTTTCGCAAAAGATAAAACTCCTTCGAAAGGATGGGATGAATAAAATTTTCAAAACATTTAAATTGTTTTGGTCATTTTCATAGCCAGAGGTGAAACTGCACACTAAAAATCTAACTTTTCATTCTTAATTATACTGAAATTTGTTAAATTTCAAAAAAAATTAAAATTGTTTTGGTCATTTTTAAAGATTGAGTTTAAACTGCAGACTGAAAATATATCTTTTTAAACCTAAATAAGCTGCAATTCATTAAAATTGTGTTTCGCAAAATATAAAACTCCTTCGAAAGAATATGATAAAGTAAAATTTTCAAAAAACTAAATTGTTGTGGTCACTTTTATAGACTGGGTTTAAACTGCAGACTGAAAATTAAACTTTTCAACCCTTCAATATGCCAAAATTCATTAAAATTGTGTTTTGCAAAATAAAAAAGTCCTTCAAAAGGATAGGATGAAGCAAAATTTTCAAAAAACAAAATTATTGTGGTAAATTTTATGGACTGAGTTTAAATTGGAGACTAAAAATCTAACTTTTTCAACCCTTTAATATGTTAAAATTCATTAAAATTGTGTTTCGAAATTGATAAAACTCCTTCGAAAGGATATGATGAATACAATTTTCAAAATATTTAAATCGTTTTGGTCATTTTGATAGACAGGGTTAAACTGCACACTAAAAATCTAACTTTTCAACCCTTAAATATGTTAAAATTCATTTAAATTGTGTTTCGCAAATATAAAATTCCTTCAAAAGGATATGATGAATAAAATTTTCAAAAAGTTTTAATTGATTTGGTCATTTTCGTAGACAGAGTTTAAACCGCAAACTTAAAATCTAACTTTTCAAACTTAAATATGCTGAAATTTGTTAAAATTGTGTTTTGTAAAAGATACAACTCCTTCGAATGGATATGATGAATAAAATTTTCAAATTGTTTTGGCCATTTTTATAGCCAGAGTTTAAACCGCAGACTAAAAATCTAACTTTTCAAACCTTAAATATGATGAAATTCATTAAAATTGTGTTTTGCAAAAGATAAAACTCCTTCGAAAGGATAAGATGAATAAAATTTTCAAAAAAATTAAATTTTTTGGGTCATTTTTATAGCCAGAGTATAAACTGCACACTAAAAATCTAACTTTTCAAACTTAAAAGGGTTAAAACTTCACACTAAAAATCTAACTTTTCAACCCTTAAATATGTTAAAATTCATTTAAATTGTGTTTCGCAAATAAAAAACTCCTTCAAAAGGATATGATGAATAAAATTTTCAAAAAGTTTTAATTTATATGCTCATTTTCATAGACAAAGTTTAAACCGCAAACAAAAAATCTAACTTTTCAAACTTAAATATGCTGAAATTTGTTATAATTGTGCTTTGTTAAAGATAAAACTCCTTCGAATGGATATGATGAATAAAATTTTCAAAAAAAGCAAATTGTTTTGGCCATTTTTATAGCTAGAGTTTAAACTGCAGACTAAAAATCTAACTTTTCTAGCCTTAAATATGCCGAAATTCATTAAAATTGTGTTTTGCAAAAGATAAAATTCCTTCGAAAGGATAGTATGAATAAAATTTTCAAACCATTTAAATTGTTTTGGTCATTTTCATAGCCAGAGTTTAAACTGCACCCTAAAAATCTAACTTTTCATACTTAATTATACTGAAATTCGTAAATTTCAAAAAATTTAAAATTGTTTTGGTCATTTTTAAAGATTGAGTTTAAACTGCAGACTGAAAATATATCTTTTAAAACCTAAATAAGCTGCAATTCATTAAAATTGTGTTTCGCAAAATATAAAACGCCTTCGAAAGAATATGATAAAGTAAAATCTTCAAAAACCTAAATTGTTGTGGTCACTTTTATAGACTGGGTCTAAACTGCAGACTGGAAATTAAACTTTTCAACCCTTCAATATGCCAAAATTCATTAAAATTGTGTTTTGCAAAATATAAAATTCCTTCAAAAGGATAGGATGAATTAAAATTTTCAAAAACAAAATTAGTGTGGTCATTTTTATGGACTGAGTTTAAGTTGGAGACTAAAAATCTAACTTTTCTAGCCTTAAATATGCTGAAATTCATTAAAATTGTGTTTCGCAAAAGATAAAACTCCTTCGAAAGGATACGATGAATAAAATTTTCAAAAAATTCAAATTGTTTTGGTCATTTTTATACACAGAGTTTAAACCGACACTAAAAATCTAACTTTTCAACACTTAAATACGTTAAAATTCATGAAAATTGTGTTTCGCAAATTTTAAAACTCCTTCGAAAGGTTATGATGAATAAAATTTTCAACAAATTTAAATTGTTTTGGTCATTTTTATAGACAGAGTTTAAACTGCACACTAAAATTCTAACTTTTCAGACTTGTATATGCTGAAATTTGTTAAAATTGTGTTTCGCAAAATATAAAACTCCTTCGAATGAATATAATGAATAAAATTAAAAAAAAAAATTAAATTTCTATGGACATTTTATAGACTAAGTTTAAACCGCAGACTTTTTCAACCTTTTGAATTCAAATTCACAGTAACTTCGGTATCTAGTCATTTGATATGCTAAAATTCGTTAGAATTGTGTTTTACAAATTTTAAAACTCCTTTGAAAGGAAATAATGAATGAAATTTTCCAAAAAACAATTATTGTTTTGGTCATTTTCAAAGATCAAGTTACAAATTATGCAGTTTAGGTACCCAATTCATGTAAACGATTTAAATTGAAGCAAAATACAGCATTCGTAATTTAATCAAAATGTTTCTTTATATTCGAGAGAGATGTTATCTAATTACCTGGAAACACACGAGATTATTATGTTTATTCGTTTTGTCAAAAAATTCCAAATATTTTAAGTATCCTTCATACGTGATTTACTGATTGATACTACGCGTAATTTACGGATGCGATCAGTAAAATACGTTTACATCCGTAAAATACGTTTACATCCGTAAAACACGTACACATCCGTTATCCATTGATCCGTCACCGATCAGTGAAAAATCAGTCATCAATCAGTCAAAAACCCGTCATCAATCAGTCAACAATCCGTCAATAAGTAACGGCTACCGATACAAGGACTGTAATAAGTACCAAGAGATATGTGGGATTTCATACAGTGGTAAGACATGTGCCAAGATATTGCCAGTGTATGCCACAGGGATGAGCCCGACACGGTTGTCAAGCTATACCCCATTATTGATGAACAAAATAACAGGTCTTTTGCTTCATCAGAGTTCTTCAGCTCGTTCAACGTACAAGAACAACTCGTTAACTACAGCTTGTCAACATGTTCGGGTACAGTTCTGACCCCAGGTCAGCAGGGAAGGAACTTCATCCTAGAATCAGTGGACGGCAATGCACATTTTGATCTACCACCGCTCCTTGTATGTTATATTATTCCCAACAATCGGGATGAATCCCGATAGCAGAAGTAATGCAACGTCACTTGCACTTTAAAGACATAGCGTGCAACATTCAGCCAATTGATGACAACTGTAAGATAATGTTATTGATTGGGCCGGACCTTCCAGCGGCACACCATATACTCGACAAGTGCAAAGATGAAGACAACGACCGCGCCTCTTATGCGCAACAACTGCATCTAGACTGGGTAGTCATAGGAGAAACCTGTCTAGAATAGGCTGCACACACCTGCACAGGTGAATGTCAACAGAACTCAAGTAACCCCAGATTGGCAACATACAAGACTAAAACCTTGTACCAACCAGTTCGAGATCCGGGAACGTCGTTTTGATCCAGTTAAGGACGAAATAAAATGTGAACGTAAGGACGACATAGGAGTTAACCTTTTCGAAAGGACTAAAGATGACGACAAACAGAGGATGTCTTACGAAGACAAGGTGTTCTTTGATATAATGAATAAGAAGTTTAGCCATGGTTCCACCGGAAACTGGTTAGCCTTATTGCCCTTCAAATCTCCAAGATTGCCATTGCCAAACAATCGGAGTCAAGCAGCTCGTCGTGCTAAATTATTAGGCGCAAGCCTGGAGAAGAATCCAGTCAAACGGGAACATTTCCTAGAATTCATGAAAAAAAATTATAGATAACAATCATGCGGAATTCGCTCCACCTCTGCGTGAAAATGAGTAATGTTGGTACCTGCCGTTATTTTGGGTGTGCCACCCTAAGAAACCAGAACAGATTCGTGGAGTTTTTTTATTCTCCGGCCATAAATGACGGAGTATCCTTGAGTAGTGTCTGGTCTGGTCCTGACCTGTCAAATAGTCTACTTGGCGAACTCCTTCGCTTCAGGAGAGAGATGATAGCTATTTCAGCGGATGTGCAACACATGTTCCAATTTTTTGTTGTTGATGAAAAACACCGAAACTATTTACGGTTCTTCTTGTATAAGGATAACGACATAGAAATAGGTCTAATCGAGTTCATGTTTTCGGGAATAGCACGTCACCTGCTGTCGCTACACTATGCTTAAGGAAAACTGCATATGCTGCAGAACCGAAATATGGAAATAATGTTACTAAATTCGTAACCCGCGATTTCTTCGTCGATTACGGGTTAACGTCCTGCACAAATGAAGAAAGGCTATCGAGCTTTTGCAGGATACAAAGAATGCCCTTAAGGAATTCGGGAATCTCAAATTAGACAAGTTTGTCTCAAATATTCTCGAAGTTATAGCCGCATTTCTTGCGAGTGATCTAGCTACAAACCTAAAGGCTTAGACTTGGAAGCTGATGATAAACCATTACAACGGAGCTTAGGGCTTTGTTGGGATTTGAACACTGACCAATTTTTGTTCCAGATATCTTCAATCGACAAATCAATAACTCGGAGACGGATTCTTTCTCTCATCAATAGTATCTACGATCCACTTCGATTCCTTGCTTCCGTTATCATTCGTAGGAAACTTCTGCTTCGAGATTAAATATCGGAGGCGGTCGACTGGGGACCAGCCTGTTTCAGAAGACATAGCCTATGAATGGGAAACATGGAGAAACTCTCTTGAAGATATTGAGACTTTACGGATATCACGGGCATACGTTAGAAACCTTAGCAAGACAGCGACCAGAGAGTTACATGTATATTGGGATGCTTCCGAAAAAGCCGTAGCGGCCGTTGTGTACATTAAAACGATAGACACAAATGATAGCTAACAACTGGGCAAGCAAAGGTCGCTCCTAACAACAGGCATAGCACGTAAAGAAATGTGTGCAGCTGTCCTCGGTGTTAAGATTGCACAATGTGCCATAGAACATTTGGACATAAAAATGATACTATAAAATATTACTTGGATACTTAAGTGGTCTTGGGATACATCTGTAATGAGACGAGAAGGTTCTACATCTATGTTGCCAATAGAGTAGAGAAAATACAAAAGAACAGTGGAACTACGTACCAACAAAGAAAAATCCTGCTGATGCAGGCACGAGATCGATAAAAGCCTTCCAAATTTATCAAAGCGAGTCGCTACTCTGACCCAAACAGCTCCTGGCTGCGGTCAACGAGCAGAAGACCATGATCTAGCCAGTCAAGAATTGGACAAAGAAGTCAGACCAGTGGTCAAAACTGCTAAGACAAATACTGTCACAGAACGACATGATATTGGAAAGAACCGCTCCGAAAGATTTTTAAAGTGGTCAACGCTTGCCAGAGCAATAGTAATGTTGAAAGACTTAGCCCGTAAACGCAGGACACGGAAATTGGGGTCAACAACCTGCGCAGTTCAAGACGCAGAAGATTTCATCTTAAGCTCTGTGCAACATAAAGTGTACAAAGATTAGATCAACCAAACTGAATGAGGGAAACCTGTCCCAAAAGTTAGTCAGTTAGCGAACCTTAACCCATTCATTGACGTACATTGGTTACTAAGGGTAGGAGGGCGTGTCAATAAATCTGACCTAACCCTAGGGAAAAGAAACCTATTATTGTTCCTTGACGTCACTACATAGCTACGCTCTTGATCAGGTACTACCATGTTAAGATAAAACACCAAGGGCGACATTTCACAGATGGAGCCATAAGGGCTGCGGGATTTTGGATCACAAGTGCGAAATGCCAAATATCATATATCCACAAGTGTGTAATATGCCTGAAGTTACGGGGCAAGAGAGAATGCCAAAATATGGCTAACCTACCTCAAGACAGACTTTAACCAGTACCCCCGTTCACTAACATGGGAGTTGATGTTTTCAGTGCCTGGACCGTAGTACCACGTAAAACACGCGGAGGTCAAGCTAATTCCAAACGATGGGCAGTTTTATTTACCTGTCTAGTCGCAAGAGCCGTTCATATTGAACTGATTGCCGAGATGACTTCTGCAGCCTTCATTAATGCTTTGAGAAGATTCTTTGCAGTTACAGCAGAAGTCAAGATTATACGTTCAGATAGAGGAACAAAGTTTGTAGGGGCTGTCGACGGTCTGGACGTAGAAGCGGTCAACGTAGAGGATGGACCTATGAGAGACTACCTACACAAGTCAAAAGCGGTTTGGGTTTTTAACCCGCCCCATTCATCTCACATGGGTGGAGTCTGGGAAAGAATGATTGGTGTCACCAGAAGTATCCTAGACTCAATGCTGATGAACGAGACATAAACAGATCTAACCTATGATGTGTTGAACACGTTTATGGCCGAAGTCTCCGCCATAATCAAATCTAGACCTATAGTACCAGTATCCACTGATTCTGAAGCCCCTTTGATTCTCATCCCGGCAATGCTACTCACTCAAAAAATGACTTATCTCTTTTTTTGCCCTATGAGGAGTGTCAATATACTTATTGGAAGCTATGGTAATATCCCGAGGATATTAAGCAGGGAATGTTACGGAACAATTTTTCCAATTACTGTGAAGGTACTATTTTTCGTGGGGTTCCAATCTTCGTGGATCTAGTGGTTTGCTAAAACCACGAATTTAAGTTCCCACGAAATAGTGATAGTAATGAATACCACGAAAATTGATGTCCACGAATAGATGTTCTTCCACAGTATTATATTTTCTGTTTAATCAACCAAGAATGCTAAATTTCCTGTCCCGACCCATTTCTTCCCTCCTTTAGTGGCAATCAGGAATAGTTGCCCCGTTTTTTCTTCATTTCTTTGTTGTACTTTATTAGTTGACTTACTTATTCTCCCCATGATATGGCAGAGATGTTGCTCACTGGACGTTGAGCTCTGACTTATCAATCAATTATTTGGAAGTTTTAATAATTGTACACAGAGCGTCAAATAAATTTTACCTGGGTTGGTTTGTGTATGCGCATACGAAGAGAAGGACTTTTTTGGATGGGCGCTAAAGAAATAAACGCTAAGCTTTTGGTAGTGAAATTTTGAGATAGTCTGTCTTCTAACGTGAGATTGTCGAGTTAGGCTAGACACACCACCGTAAATTTACCCTGTAAATTTCCTCTTAATTACGTACACATTACGTATAATTGGATTCAGGTTGTATTACTCCGTGAATCAAACGGATTTGGCGTGGTAATTACAGTCAGTAGTCAGACACACACACTGGCAAAGTTTGTTAACAGCCAATTTCAGATTCTACTTGAGATACAAAAGATTAAGCTAGCTGAACCCGGTCTAGCATAGTAAATTTACTAGTATCTGTCTAGTTGGTTAATACAGTCGTCATGTACACTGGCAGTACGTCAGCCGGGGATACCATCCCCATACATGAACAAGCCAGCCAATTTCAGATTCTACTTGAGATACAAAAGGTTAAGCTAGCTGGATCCGGTCCAGCATAATGGGCTATTCAAGAAATAGTCAGTACCCCCTATGGAAGATGCTGGATTTCCAGACAAAAATCGTCATAAAAATCTAAAATTTCCAGACAAAAATCGTCCTTATAATCAAAGATTTCCAGGCAAAATCTTCTCTTGATGCTCTAATTTCCAAAACATTTTGAAAACTAATACAGATTTTATCCAGATAAGATGTAAAAGGCCTTATATTTAGAAATAATAAAAGTAAAAAATAACAATAATAAATAAATGAATAATAAATAAAAAAATAAATAATATAAAAAGTAAACAAAAATAAAGAGAAAATAAATAATTAACAAAAGTAAAAATAAGAAAGAACAAAACCGAAAAACACGTTAAAGCTAAAAGAGAACAATTAACCAAAAGAATCTAAACAGAAAAGCGAAAATTAAGGTAAGGACATAGCTATGCATGAGGAAGATACTACTATTTTTTAAACAAAATTTAGCCAAATTTAGATATTGCATTTTCAATAAAATCGGTTTTCGGGACAGCACCGAAGTACTGACTACTTGGTTGATAAATACCCTCGGGGACCAACAGTCAACCTGCAGAGGCATCGGCCCAGTAGTAATAAATAAAAAAACCGAAGTTACAGTTAATTTATTTTCTGCATATGCGCATTTCGACAACTCATGTTTCATTCCTGTAGATTAAACCAAAACATTTGGAAGTCCATAAAACGAAAAACATGTTATAGCTGATAGAGAACAAATAACAAATATTTCAATTCAGGTTAATAAAAATATAGGAATTGTAGTATTTTTGTAGTGATTATACATCGCCATGCGAATGCCGAAAGAAAAAGAAAATATATGGAACACAGAATTAAAAATTAATCATTTTTTTAGCAATTCCTTTTCAGGAAGTGGTTCTAACAGAATTTCTATATTTGAAGTGTTTCAAAATTGTTTGAATGTTTGCGATATAAACTTTCAATGAATTCTTGGCAAACTTATATCTGAAAGAATTTTGAGTGTGAAATGTAACACAATCTCTGAAAATGCCGACTCGTAGTCATTTATTCCAGTAATTTCCAAATTTGAAGTGTTTCGATATGATTTGAATATTTGCAATATACTCTTTTTATGTATTTTAGCCAAATAATATCCACTAAATAGAAATTTGAGTGTGGAAAGTGAACGCAATCTCTGAAAATACCATCTTGTAGTGATTTATTCCAGGAGTGTCCTTATATAAAGTGTATCGATATGATTTGAATGTTTGCGATATACACTTTTTTGTATTTTAAGCATAGTAATATCCCATAAATAGAAATTTGAGAGTGAAAAGTGAATGCAAACTTTAAAAATGCCATCTCATAGTGATGTTTTCTAGTAATTTCGATATTTGAAGTTTTTCGATATGATTTGAATGTTTGCAATATACACTTTATATTTATTTTTAGCAAAATAATATCATATAAATAGAATTGTCTGTGTGAAAAGTGAACGCATTCTCTGAAAATGCCATCTTTTAGTGATTTATTCCAGTAATTTCCATATTTGAAGTGTTTCAAAATGATTTGAAATTTTGCGATTTACAGTTTTTTATGTTTTTTAGCAAAATAATATCTTATTAATAGAATTTTTAGTGTGAAAAGTGAACCTAATATCTACAAATGCCATCTTATAGTGATTTATTCCAGTAATTTCCATATGTGAAGTGTATCGATAAGATTTGAATGTTTGGTATATTTACTTTTTTTTGGTATTTTAAGGAAAAAAATAATATCTAATAAATAGAAATTTAAGTGTTAAAACTGAACGTAATCTCTAGAAATGCCATCTTTTAGTGATTTATTCGAGTAATTTCCATATATGAAGTGTTTCGATATGATTTGAATGTTTGTGATATACACATTTTATTTATTTTTAGCAAAATAATATCCTATAAATAGAAATTTGAGTGTGGAAACTGAACACAATCCTCTAAAGGCCATCTTATAGTGATTTATTCCAGTAATTTTCAATTTAAAGTGTTTTGATATGATATATGATCTGAAAGTTTGCGATTTACAGTTCTTATGTATTTTTAGCAAAATAATAACCTATAAATAGAATTTTTTTTGTGTGAAAAGTGAACTTTATCTCCAGAAATGCCGTCTTACAGTGGTTTATTCCAGTAATTTCCAATTTAAAGTGTTTTGATATGATTTGAAAGTTTGCGATTTACACTTCTTATGTATTTTTAGCAAAATAGTATCCTATAAATAGAATTTTTTTTGTGAAAGGTGAACTTTATCTCTAGAAATGCCGTCTTACAGTGGTTTATTCCAGTAATTTCCATATATGAAGTGTATCGATAGGATTTGAATGTTTGCGATATAATTTTTTTATGAATGTTTGGTAAAACAATATCTGATTAGTAGAATTTCGATTGTGAAATATCAACGCAATCTCTATAAATATACCATCGGGTGGTAATTTATTCCAGTAATTTCTATATATGAAGTGTATCGATATGATTTAAATGTTTGCGATATACACTTTTTTTGTATTTTTTGCAAAATAATATCCTAAAAATAGAAATTTGAGTGTGTGAAAAGTGAAAACAATCTCTGAAAATGCAATCTTATAGTGATTTATTGCAGTAATTTCGATATTTGAAGTTTGCGATATACACTTTTTATGTATTTTCAGCAAAATAATTTCCTATAAATAGCATTTTTACTGTGAAAAGTGAACCTTTTCTCTAGAAATGCGATTTTTAGTGATTTATTCCAGTAATTCCATATTTGAAGTGTTTCGATATGATTTGAATGTTTGTGATATACACTTTTTTGTATTTTTTTGCAAAATAATATCCTATACATAGAACTTTCAGTGTGTGAAAAGTGAACACAATCTCTGAAAATGCCATCTTATAGTGATTTATTGCATAAATTTCCATATTTGAAGTGCTTCGAAATGATTTGAAAGTTTGTGATATATACTTTTGGTGTATTTTTAGCAAAATAATATCATATAAATAGAAATTTGAGTGTGAAAAGCGAACGGAATCTCTGAAAATGCCATCTTATAGTGATTTATTTCAGTAATTTCCATATTTAAAGTGTTTCGATATGATTTGAATGTTTGCAGTGTCCTTTTTTCCGTACTTTTAGAAAAATAATATCCTATAAATAAAATTTTTTGTGTGAAAAGTGAACTTTATCTCTAGAAATGCCATCTTACAGTGATTTATTCCAGTAATTTCCATTTATGAATTGTATCGATAGGATTTGAATTTTTGCGACATACTCTTTTTTGTATTTTTATGCAAAATAATATCCTAAAAATAGAAATTTGAGTGTGTGAAAAGTGAACACAATCTCTTAAAATGCCATCTTATAGTGATTTCTTTCCTGTAATTTCCATTATCGAAGTGGTTCGAAATGATTTGAAAGTATGTGATATACATTTGTTATGTATTTTGTGCAAATAAATATCCTATTAATAGAAATTTGAGTGTGAAAAATGAACGCAATCTCTGAAAATGCTATCTTATAGTGAATTAATCCAGTAATTTCCGTATTTTATAAGTGTTTCGATATGATTTGAATGTTTGCGACATACACTTTTTATGTACTTTTAGCAAAAAAATATCCTATAAATAGATTTTTTTGTGTTAAAGCTGAACTTTATCTCTAGAAATCCCATCTTACAGTGATTTGTTGTAATTTCTGTTTCTGTGCTTTGTATCTGTCTGACGTCATTGTTTTTTTTTTTTTTCTGTTTTTGTTTGTTCTTTTTTTGTGTCTAACGTCATTGTTTTCTGTGTTTTCGTTTTGGCCGGGTCTTTGGACTTCGATTTTTGTAAATTCACTCCTTTGTTCCTTTGGTATTCTACTGCCGTTATTCCAGTAATTTCCATATATGAAATGTATCGATAAGATTTGAATGTTGACGATATAATTTTTTTTTATGAATTTTGGGTTAAACGATGTCTGATTAGTAGAATTTTGATTGTGAAATATCAACGCAATTTCTGTAAATATACCATCTGGTGGTGATATGTTCCAAATATTTACATGTACACATTTGGCCTGTCCGAAAAAGTAATTTGAACTATTGTGATATAGTCTTTTTGTAAATTTTTAGTAAAGTTGAGTAAAAGTTTGATTCTAAAACACTAAAGTACAATTAGCATGCTCTTGAATTGCTAAGAACTATCAGATACATGTATCGATATTGACTTTCGATCTTACTAGGAACTATATATCAACACTTGGTGAGATTTGTTTCGCCCGCAATGTTTTAATTTACCTGTATCAGTCATCCGTCACCGATCATCCGTGCATAATTAATAAGTTATCTTTCTATTCGTCACCCGTCATTATTCAAGAGTCAATAGTCGCATCATTCATTAGTCATTACTTAATTTTACTATCCGTCAGCCGTCAAAAGTCATGATTCAGCGATCATTCAGCGATCACTCACCGGTCAACGATCAGTCAAAATGGAATGTTGACTGATCCAGGGACTGTAATAAAAAACATGGGTGAGATCAGGTTCACCTGCAGAGTAATCATTTCTGCTTCTTATAAGACATCCGCCGTGTTGATCATGTAAAGGCTAACCCGTTACAGGAAAAACTTATAGTGGCAAAGGGAAAGATCTGTTGTAATCTGGGAAAAAGATATTGAATAGCGGTCCACAAGTTCGTGCTGTCGAACGTAAAACATATGTAGTGATGACGTCAAGCTATGGGTAACATACCCTTACTTCAGTAGCCTATTTTTAAGCAATCAAACTCTACCAAGGTAGTCACTGCATCGACCTTAGCGAATTGAGTAGCGAATGAATTTGGAGATGTAAACTCAGTATCCTGGTGCCTTTGGAATGTTCCTACAAAGAAAAGTGAAGTGGTCGGGTCTGTTATACAGCCTAGTTTGTAGTGTTTCCCTGTTGACAATTTCAAGATGAAGATCAAGGAATAAGGCTGATGTGGATGTATCTGTAGTATCCTTAATTTCGAGAACCTTTGGATAGATAAGACGAAGAAAATCACTAAATCGAGGTTTGTTAAATGATAAAATATCATATATATAGTGGAAGCTGAAATTAAAAAGCTGGGCCAGTTTTTTTTTATCTTAGATTTGAAGAAAGTATTCAATGAATTCAGCCTCATATGAGTGCAGAAACTGATCGGCTAAAAACTCCTCCAAACTTGACAAATATATTGATGATCAGAATCTCTAACATTTTAATCACTTCTTTCTCTGTATATTTTTTCTGTGATTCTGATTCTTATTTCACAAGGTATGCTTGTTCTCTGCCTATAACAATGTACTTGTATGTACGTTCGCCGTTCTTACGGAAGAAACATCTATGAATTTAGTATTTCAGCCGAGATTTCAGTCGTTCATGAGTATTGGTAGTATAAAGTTTGGAGAAGTCAAAAGTTGTAATGCTGCTACATGTAAAAAGTGGATTACAGGAAGCACCTACAATATCTGAAAATTATAATTACATGCCACAATCTGATATGGAACTACACATGAAGAACACGAATAAGACAAAAGACAAACGTAGACAACGATAGGAACTCGGGACAGCCGGACTTGGTATCGGTACTAGCAAAAGCTAGCGGTCGGGTTAAACCGGTTTATGGGTAATCAAATCTCCCCTTTATCTGTCCGGTTTTCCTATAGTATGATCAACATACGAATAAAACCCAAAACAGTTACACTGTTAATTCTATAACCACAATCTTAAAAATAAAAAATAAAATAAAAAAAAGACAATACGTAATTTTGAAAGATGGGTTAAGTGGTGCTCGCCGCTAAACTGCCGGCTAGCTCAAGGAGCCTAGTCTGCTGAAAGAACACTGTCACCATATGGAAGAAATATCAAACTCAAAACCTCCCGAAGGGTCAGGTCAAGAATCATCATAAATTTCAGTAGACATCGGCAGTATCAATGAGAGGCCAGTGTGTGTGCAAACTCTTCGGGTCATTAGGTTTCAAAGCTAATTTAATACATCGGTAAACGAATACTGAAGCAAGAAAAGGAAAGGGGGAAATTCTAAAATCATTAATCCAACGTCACGGCAATTCACAGCAACACGAATTGAGACAGTATGACAAAGAGAAAACAAATAAACAAAAATGAATAAGAACGCCACACAACTAAAGTACTAGCAGTGTGTACTAGTGTGAAAAGATGCAAGGAGAATATCTTGTCGATATCCCCTATTTCGTAAAGAAAGTAAGTTACGTCCCAGCTTTTCTGGACTTTTAATCAATTTCTGGCATTTTTTAACAACATTTCCGTTAAAACGAGGAATAGAAATGCCTTAGTAATAAGCTGTTTACGAGTTACGCCATATTTAGACATCAAATGTTCATATCTATTATAAATTTCTGAAATGTATTCAACAACTTATGAAATCTGTAACCCTGTTGTAAAAGTTTAGCAGTGATAGTAAGGTTACGTTCATTAAAATCGTCAAGAGTAGAGCAAACTCGTGCAAATTGTACCAGTTGAGAAATATACACCCTCTAGGATTGAGCTAGAGGAACGTCGCCGTCAAGAAAAGGGAATAGGAAATAGTGAAATCAAAATCATCCTGTTTATCATATATTTTAGTTTTTATTTTACCAAAGTCAATAAAGATAGTTAGATCTAGAAAAGGGCAATATTCAGAATCATTGTTAGCTTCATTTAATTGTATTTGTTGCGGGTAAATAAAAAAAAACTGGGGATTATCAATACTTAGGATATCGTCAATATACCTGCTGTTATCATTGAAAATAGAAATAAGTTCATCACTGTTTGGTATTGTTCCGTTTTGAAGTTTCTTCATGAAGACTCGTTCGTAACAGAAAAGAAAAAGGATCTGTAATTAGAGGTGCACAATTTCTACCCATGGGAATACCTATGACCTGTTGATAAATAGTGTTCCCAAAACGAACAAAAATATTGTCCACCAAAAGATTAATCATTAATCATATCATCACATGTCCAGGAACAATGATTATTGTAGGTAATATTAGAGAAGAATCCTTGCTTTTTGTTAGAGCAAATGAACTGTCGACCAGAAAATTTAAAAGACCATTTGATAAGTTGTCCCAATTTGGATTTAATCAAATTATGTGGAAGGGTTGTATAAAGTATAGAAAAATCATAACTGTCGATAGATGAGACTAGTCTTTGAATTGATTGTAGTTTATCTAAAACTTCAATAGAATTTTTTATTCCCCAAAAGTAATTTACATCAGAGTTTTGATAAGTTTTTCACAGTATTTGATAACCAACTCCTTTATACAAGTAAGTGAACTAGTTAAATGGATGGATAAATTAGTAGTAGAACACTTACTAGATGCAGAAATAAAACGATGTTTAAAGGGATTTTGTGAAGCTTCAGAACCCATTACATGGTAGGTAAGATGTTATCTTTAGGTGTAACTTTAAGAATTTCTGTATCCTTATAATGTGGTTTGGTTAACGTCTTTTCGTCCCAATTGGTACGCTTGAAAGTGTCTGACTTGTCCAGTTCGCTCTGTTTAACATCGATATAGTATTTCTTTCAGACAATAGCAACGTTTTTAGAAGCCTTGTCAACAGGTAAAACACATATTTTTTACCAAGATCCTTCAATTTTGACTTAATTCTATTAACATACAGCTTAGGAGGTGACTCAACATAGTTATCTTTATAAAAATGTATTCTGTTGGTGACTTTCTTAATATTTCTATCTTTAAACAAATTTAGAGCATTCTTGTCTGCACTTTTTCGGTTGCACAATTTTTTTTTACAATAATTGGTGACAGCGTCATTAATTACTAGTATATCAAAACATGCTTGCCTGTTTATTTTTGAAGTTGGGCGATATTTAGGCCCGTTCCTAAAGAATTGTCTAACTTTTTTTATTTACAATGATAATAAAATTCCCCGTTATTATATGTCAACAAGGCTCATAGCGATATGGGGGACGTAGAACAGTCTCAGCTGTCAGGGTAGTTCTTCTCAAAATCAGCATCACAGGTGATAGAAGAGTTATTGAAAAGAATGTTTCTAGTAGGTTTTTATAAGAAAAGGAAATAACAGGCATGTCTTGGTTGTCAAAATAGACGGGTACAAGCTTTTGAATATCTGGGTCTCGAAATGCCTGCAATATCAATAAGGTCAATTCTTTCATTAATGTATTTAATTTTCAAGAACTATTTTATGTGGTCATCGGGTTTGTCGATTCTTTGATATAGTCGATGAAAACAGAAAGCATCAATAATTTTTGAACAATCATAGAGCGGACTATTAACAGACAAAATATCACACTCCAAACAGATTTTATAAAGATGTGTTACAGGAATTAAACTAGTGAACACACCATGCCGCCCATTGTTATTGAAAACAGTATATAGATTTTTTATATTTATGAGGTTTTTACGTTTGCTTTTGATATTATAATTTACTCTTCGACCATGTGACCTGCGATGGCGTAATTTTGGAGAAGCAATTCCCATGATGTCAATAGAAGTGCACTGAGAAACGTTTCCCTGACACATGATGTTGTTATTTAACCATAGCTGTCTGCAGTTTTTTAATGATAGACAGTTTGCATTCTCTTCTTGATCTTACAAATTCTCTCTTTTATTGATTGGGGATTTTTCTACAATTTCTAACGGCTGAATTTTGATATATTTTTTATCATGATTATAGATAGAAAAGTGTTGGTATATATATGATCTAAACTTTATAGAGTTGCATATTTTATATATTTTTAACGGAGTGAGTCTGACTATTTGATTTAGTGCTGAAGGTGGTTAGTTTGTCAAATTAGAGTGTGAAGGCGCAATCGTGGATTTGACGTATCGTTTTCTTAAGTTGTATCTAGATTGTGTCATATAATATTACTAAAAAACTGGACTACAAATCATAACGATGTAACTATGAAGAAACTGTCATTGCAAATGTCATCTGTATATAAAAATACATCCCTTAAACACCACAATCACGGGGATGTTTTACCAACTCCACACTGCAGTTGTGACTAAAGGGTATAATAAATATAAAAAGTGGATAACAGGAAGCAACTACAATGGCTGAAAACTATAATTACATGCCACAATCTGCCATGGAACTACACATGAAGACATGAATAAGACAAAAAGAAAAATGTAGAAAAAGATAGGAACTCGGGACAGCCGGACTTGGTACCGGCACTAGCAAAAGCCAGCGGTAGAGTTAAACCGTTTTATGGGTACCCAAACCTCTCCTTTATCAGTCCAGTTTCCCTATAGTATGATAAACATGCGAATAAAACCCAATACACGTAGACTGCTAACTCCATGAACAATCTTGAAAGGAAAGAAAAAAGCAATACGTAATATTGAAAGATGGTCCAAGGGGTGCTCGCCACTAAACTGCCGGCTAGCTCAAGGAGCCAATTAATATAAGAAAGATAACAGGAAACACCTACAATTGCCGTAAACCATAATCACATGCCACAATCCACCAGGGAACCGCACGAGAAAAACAATAAAATGACACAAGACAAACATGAACAACGATAGGACAGCAGGACTGGGTACCGGCACTAGCAAGAGCTAGCGGTAGTCTGCTGCTAGAACACTGTCGCACTACGGAAGAGAAATCAAACTCAAAACTTCCCGAAGGGTTTGGTCAATAATCATCAATAATTTCAGTAGACATCGGCAGTATCAGTGAGAGGCTTGTGTGTGTGCAAAATCTTCAAGTCATTAGGTTTCAAAGCTAATTTAACGATTGGAAGCAAAATATCTTGTCGATGTCCCCTATTACGTAAAGAATGTAAGTTACGTCTCAGCTTTTCTAGACTTTTAACAAATTTCTGGTATTTTTAACAACATTTCTTTTAAAACGAGGATTAGAAATGAATGCCCTTACCAATAAGCTGTTTACGAGTAACGCCATATTTAGACTTTAAATGTTCATATCTATTATAAAACTTCTTAAATGTATTCAACAACTTATAAAATCTGTAACCCTAGTGTAAAAGTTTAGCTGTATTAGTTAGGTTACGTTCATTAAAATCGTCAAGAGTAGAACAAACTCGTGCAAATCGTACCAGTTGAGAAATATACACCCCGTAGGATGGAGGTAGAGGTATGTCACCGTCAAGAAAAGGGAAATTAGTGATCATCCCGTTTATCATATATTTTATTTTTTATTTTACCGGAGTCAATAATTGTAGTTAGATCTAGAAAAGGGCAGTATTTAGAATCATTGTTAGCTTAATTTAATTTCAGTTGTTGCGGGTAAGTAATGTCTACATTTAAACAGTATGATAATGATCTAGATTTTAAGATGTCAAGCAGATTTTAAGTGTTTTTCAATATTTACATTTCATTTACACCACTTCTTAGAAAGATAGTTTTACAATAATTTTGAAGACCCTTTTTTACGGCTGTCAAGATGTGGTTAAAAACTTAGAAATAGGTTTTGTAGAATATTTTGCAAGTCAAGCGATTTACCGTTGTTTGTATAGATAGTTGTGTAATTTTTGTACATATTACAAGGAGGGGTGATCAGTTTTTCATCTTTGGTTGAAATCCCAAAAGGACAGTAAAACATGTCCTCCGTCGACAGAGTAGTAGATGTGTAGATTGGATTGCCCTGTGTAATACATATGCCTAATTATTTCCTTAAACCATCCATGTAATGATTTTACAGATAAAAATGAAGTTATTGGGGGCCTTATCATCCCGAACAACGACATATTTGTCATGATTGGAGGACATGTATCTGGCAAACTCAGTATAGTTGAAAATGACTGATGCTTTAGTTCTCATTTACCCTCGTAGCTGAATGATTAAGAATCATGGACCTCACAGCCTTAATCCACTCCGAAAGAGAAACAAGGTCTCCATCTTGTTCATGTTTAATCCATTTTCTGGCATAGTCCTCGACAGCATTCCGAAGGGGTTTAAAATTTTGCTCCCGGATCATGGATCTTGGTTAAAGGAATTTAGTCCTTTTGCGCGGATATCAAGGGGAGAGGGTTTTCGATGATATTAAATTACCCCGTTATGACGTAGTCACAGGGTCTATACAGTCCTTGTTTCAGTAGCCGTTACTTTTTGACGGTTTGTTGACTGATCGGTGACTGATATTTGACTGATTGTTGACTGATCGGTGACTGATATTTGACTGATTGTTGACTGATTGGTCACTGATCGATGATGGATTCATGAAAAACGAATGTAAACTTATTTTACTGATTTTTATGGATATGTAGGTATTTTACAGATTTAAACTATTTTACTGATCGCATTGGTAAATTACGCGTTGTATCAATTAGTATATCACGTATGACGGATACGTAGATATTTAGAATTTTAAGACAAAACAAATAAACGTAATATTATCGTGTGTTTCCAGGTTGTTAGATATTTTTTTAGAATGCACAGAAACATTTTGATTTAATTACAAATGCTGTGTTTTGTTTGAACTTAAATCGTTTACATGTTTTTTTGGGAATGCTAAACTGCATAATACTTGTCTGCATTTTAAACTCGATCTTTGAAATAACTAAATACCGAAGTCACTGTGAATTTACTTTCTGCATATGCGCATTTCGACAACTAATTTCTCATCAGTGCAGATAAAATCTAAACGTTTGGAAGACCATAAACTCAAAGATGTTTAAAAACTGATAGAGAACAAATAACCAAAGTGATCTAAATTTAAAGCCAAAATCAGCTAAGGGCAGAGCTTTGCATGAGGGAGATATTCCTTAGTTTTCAATAAAATTTACAAAATTTTAGATATTGGAAGGTTTCAAAAATAATCGGCTTTCGGGTCAGCACCGAAGTACTGACAACTGGGCTGGTGAATACCCTCGGGGACTAACAGTCCACCAGCAGTGGCATCGACCCAGCGGTAACAAATAACTAAATACCGAAGTCACTGTGAATTTACTTTCTGCATATGCGCATTTCGACAACTAATGTCTCATCAGTGCAGATAAAATCTAAACGTTTGGAAGACCATAAACTCAAAGATGTTTAAAAACTGATAGAGAACAAATAACCAAAGTGAAATGACCAAAACAATTGAAAATTTTTAAAAATTCATTCACCATATCCTTTCGAGGGATTTTTATATTTTCAATGGATTATAGATATTCAAGGGTTGAAAAGTTAGATTTTTAGTCTGTGGTTTTAACGCAGTCTATAAAAATGACCAAAACAATTCAATTTTTGAAAATATAATTCATCATCTTTTTTTGAATTAGTTTTATATTTTGCGAAACAGAATTTAAATGAATTTCAGCATATTTAAGGGTTGAAAAGTTAGATTTTTAATCTGCGATTTAAACTAAGTCTTTAAAAATTACCAAAAAAAATTATTTTTTTTTTGAAAATTTTCCCTCATCCTATCCTTTCGAAGGGGTTTTTGATCTTGCGAAACACAATTTTAATGAATTTTAGCATATTAGAAGATTGAAAAGTCAAGTGTTTCCTATTGACACCCAGCCCATATAAGCGAGCAAAACAATAAAGTTTTATGAACATTTTACCTTATACTATCCTTTCAAGTGAGTTTTATATTTTCTGAAAAACAATTTTAATGAATTTAAGTTAATCTAAGGGTTGAAAAGTGAGATTTTAAAACTGCGGTTTCAAATCAATTTTTCTTAAAAATCACCAAAACAATTTATTTTTTTTTGAAAGTTTTGATTCATATTATCCTTTCAAATGGGTTTAATATTTTGCGAAACACAATTTAAAGAATTTTAGCATACTTAAGGATTGAAAATTCAGATTTGACTTCATCCTATCCTTTCAAAGGAGGTTTTTATTTTTTTTATTTTTTTTTTTTTTCGAAACACAATGAAAATGAGTTTTAGCGTATTTGAGGGTTGAAAAGTCACATTTTTAGTCTATTGATTAAAATCAGTCTGTAAAAATGACGAAAACAATTTTTTTTAATATTTAATTCGTCTTCTCCTTTCGAAGGAGTTTTATATTTTGCGAAGTACAATTTTAATGAATTTAAGAATTTAAGAATACTTTATGATTGAAAAATTGGATTTTTGGTCTACACTTTAAAGTCAGTCTTTAAAAATGAGCAAAACAATTTAGTTATTTGAAAATTTTACTTCATACTATTCTTTTGGAGAAGAGTTATATTTTCTGAAACACAATTTTAATGAATTTAAGCATATTTAAGGCTGAATAGTTAGATTTTTCGTTTGCAGTTAAAACGCAGTCTGTAAGAATACCAAAACAATTATTTTTTTTTTAATTTTATACATCATACCCATTTGAAGAACTTTTATATTTTGTGAAACACAATTTTAATGAATTTCAGCATAATTAAGGGTTGAAAAGTCAAATTTTTAGTCTGAGGTTTAAACTCAGTCTTTAAAAATGACAAAAACAATTCAGTTTTTTGAAAATTTTACTTCATATCATCTTTTCGAGGGAGCTTTTATTTTGCGAAACTCAATTTTAATGAATTTAAGCATATTTAAGGGTTGAAAGGTTATATTTTTAGTCTGCGGTTTAAAATAAATCTTTAAAAATTACCAAAACAATTAAATTTTTGAATATTATCCTTCATATCACCCTATCGAATGAGTTTTATATTTTGCAAAACACAATTTTAATGAATTTTAGCATACTTAAAAGTTGAAAAGTTAGATTTTTAACTTGCAGTTTAAACCCAGTCTATGAAATGACCAAAACAATTTAGTTTATTGAAAATTATATTCATCTTTATTTTCAAAATTTTTCGAAATTATGGATTTCCTTAGTTTGGGTTCTAGTGCTGCTAATGAGGAATTAATTTCCGAAATGGCCATACAGCTCATTAAAATTATTGTAGTTGGAGTTAACATATGTGTTATGATCTCATGTTCATTTACTCCATATCCTTTCATAAAATATTATCTTTTCAAAGGAGTTTTTTATTTTGGGAAACAAATTTTAATCAATTTCTAATGACCCTCTTGCTATTACAAAAACGTGGAAAACAGCAAGCACCTACAATGGCCAGGAACTACAATCACATGCCACAATTTACAAGCAAACTGCACCAGAAAAAAAATAATGAAAATAAGAGACAAACATAAATAACGATAGGAACTCGGGATAGCCGGACTTGGTACCGGCACCAGCAAAAGCTAGTGGTAGGGTTTAACCCGTTTATGGGTAACCAAACCTCCCCTTTCTCTATCCCGTTTCCCTATAGTATCATAAACACGCGAATAAAACCCAATACAGGTAGACTACTAACTCAATGACCACTATCTTTGAACAGAAAAAGCATAAGGCAAAACGTAATTTTGAAAGAAGGGTCAAAGAGTGCTCGCCGCTAAACTGCCGGCTAGTTCAAGGAATCTAGTCTGCTGGTAAAACACTGCTAAGCTTAGTTACAGAGGCTTCAGCTGAGCAAATATTTGAATGCTGGGTGCTATCTTACATGAGGTACGAAAACAAAAAATCAAAAAACGTTAAAAAAGACCACCAAAGAACTATGCTATATAATAAGTGTATATGTGTAATTCCAATTGGTTCATTGGTTAAGAGACGATTTTTGAATGTTTTCCATAGGGCTCCGATGTAAAACTATGCTTCCTACTGACGGTCATCTTGGATAAAGTACGATAATAAAAATCACTTCGAAGGGGATCCACAAAGACTATTGTTACCTAGTTTGGTGTCAATTTACCCAGTGCTTTCAGAAAGGAAATGTTTCAATAAAAAGTTAATGACAGACTGGCGACGGATTAGGGTTGACGGACGCAAAGTGAAGTCAAAATCCCATCCTAGCTATAGTCGAGTTAGCTTAAAAGATCTTTAATAGAAAAAAGTCACTTTCGGAAAAAGCTTCGATCTGAATCCTAAATCAAGATATATTTTTAAACTAAAGATAAGTGCTGGGATGAACATTCCTTTTTGCTGTCTACACACTTCAACATCAATTGCTGTTGAGTTGCTACGGAACATTTCAGTAATAGAAAGCTGGGTTGGGCGCGTCATTGCTTGATTCTATGATGTATTCCTAGAGACATGGTCGAATATGAAAAAGAATGAAATTGGGTAAATGTCAAGGAGACAACATCCCATCTCAAGGTTAAAACGACCCAAAACAAAGCATCTTGGGGTTACCGTACGGTCTTCAACAGTCTTTAATAATGAAGTGATATGGAGAAAATGCAAATGAGACAAAGTCTCTACAAATACATGGTAATACTAAGCAATGGAACAACGATTTTATTGTTGTTCTTTATCTTGAAGTCAACAAGTCCTAAATGGCCCCCAAAAGTAAAAAAAAAACGAAAAAAACCAATGAAAACAAACCACATTATCAAGAAACTATAATTTTATGAGAAGACAAGGAGCAACATATTTCTAACTTTGGGCAGGCGCAAAACTTGCGTTGGGGTTATACTCGTTTTCTTGGATCCAGTCCTCCTCCTATGTGTAGTAAGTGGCTTTAAAATGAAAACACAAAGAGACTCAAAGTAAAAATTAAACTAGAAAAAAGTCCAACTTATCTAGACTTGTACCTTTACAATAAAGAACATAAAACATGAAGACAATACACACGGATGCTGTCCCATCAAATGCTCGCAGTCACTGACAGCTAGCTTAGATCATTATTTCCATTGACTATGATATCAAGCCTTCTAACATATGACCCTTTAATTGAAATACTTCTAGATAGATTTACTATAACAACATAATCAATTATGAAAGAGCAACATGATATTGTGCAATGACAAATACTGAAAATAGGAAAAGAATGTTTTAACTTAGTTACCGTATAAACATTGAGGAGCTGATCAATATTTCTGCCAATACAAACCAGAAGTAAACATTGGCAGTACAATACCGAAGGAAAAAGGGAAGCGATGACAACAAAAAATCGAAGTCCAAAGACATGGCAAAAACGGCAACAGGGAAAAACAAAGACAAAACAAGGACGTGAGATAGCTACAATACACGGAAATAAAAATGTAACATTGAGAATTAAGGCACTCATAGTATGAACTCCCATGAAAACAGGGAGTGACATCAGGTGCTCCGGAAGGGTAAATGAAATAAAAGGATTGGAAATTATAATTACATGCCACAATCTGCTAGGGACTAAACAGGAAAACACAAAATAGACAAAAGAAAAACGTAAACAACGACAGGAACTCGGGACAGCCGGACTTGGTACCGGCACTAGCGAAAGCCAGCAGTAAGGTTAAACCGGTTTATGGGTACAAAATCTCCTCTTTATCCTCTTTAAGCATGTCCTGCACCGCTAGCAGCACCCGCCACACTATCAGTGAGTCAATTCAGGGTTGAGTCAAATCCGGTGAAGACGTGAAATCAAGCTGAAAATGTCCGTTTTCATTTGGGATACAGACACGTTATAGTTGTCATTAGGTCATGGTGACGGTAATAGCATTTCTGAACGGATGAAATTAGCAAAGGCTGAAAAAATCCCTGACTCCTTTCATTAAGCAACAAAACATTTTTTATTGCATGATTAGTGTTCCGATTTAAAATTCAAACGTCTTAATGATTCGTTTGACAAAGGTTCCTTGAGGACTTAAACGTTGCATGTTGTTTTTAAATATAACATTTTTGTTGTTATAATTACAAAAACTAGATATTCCCAATAAATTACCTTTAAAATAGTAATTGCATCAATTGATTTATATTTTATTCGATCTGATACTGAGTAAACAATGCTGTTTTTATTATCATAAATAAACATAATAATCGATGTTTTGTTTTGGGCCGTTTTAACCTTGATATGGGATGTTGTCTCCTTGACGTTTACCAGATTTTCTTTCTTTTTCATATATATCACAGTAACAAATGTGTTTACTGAGTGCTGGAATATCCACCAGTATATTCCGGCAGTTAATACAATTACAGTAAATATAAAAACTAAAAACAAATAAAGTAACCATAACAGCACAAGCGGATATAAAAAATTATACAAGATTGAAACTGTGTTAGTTGTCTAGTAACTGCGACCCTTCTTCAGACTCATGTTGACTGACAAAAGAAATGAAGGGATATTTAGTAAACGACATGAGACAAAGTCCCTACAAATACATGATACAAATAACTAAATACCGAGGTTACTGTGAATTTACTTTCTGCATATGCAAATTTCGACAACTTATGTCTCTTCAGTGCAGATAAAATCTAAACGTTTGGAAGACCATATACTCAAAGACATTTAAAAACTGATAGAGAACAAATAACAAGTAACAAAGCGATGAAACAACGCTTTTATTGTTGTTCTTCATCTTGAAGTCACAATAAGGCCTTCAACAATGAATTTTACTCATACCTCAAAGTAAGTTCAAAACGGCAAAAGATGTATGATTCTGTGGCTTACTGTTACTGAATTTGAGATTAAAGTTTTTCTAAGTTTCTCCTATACAATGTATGTACTTGATTTTGCTCACCAACATTTCAAAATTTATATAATACTACTCACAAAAAAAGAAAAAAAAAAGAAAAAAAAGAAAGAAAAAAAAACATTCACAGATTGTTTAAAAAAAATAATAACTCGTAGTAGTAGTAGACAAAATGTATTATTTTTTGCACGTACGAATTACCATTATGCCAAAAAATGTCTCTTTCAATTTCTGAACATCTTCTGGTCCAGGTCAAAGTCATTATCCGGAATTTCTAATTGCAGACGTAAATAGTCAGTATTTCCACATTTTCTTTTTACCGAACAATCACATTTTTGAACCTTCAAACCTCTGTTGCTATGTAGATCATGAATTCCTTAGTCCTTTTTTCCGTTTTCAACTACCGTTCTCGTAAGTGTAAAACGTGTGTTACACGATCTTGACGTTGCAACGTCTAATGGGACCTGGTGCAACGTGATTTGAAATTTGATGAACATGTTTGCTTTAAATTAATCAATCGTCTTTAGTTTGATCTTCTTTTCACATAACTATGAATTTCGAATGAAAAAATCAAGATCGATGGTCTGACTACGCTTAGTACTTGTCCACGTTGAGTCTGGGATGAACAGGTGTTCGAAATGAGACATTGTTTTAACTTTTTAAGATTGCAAATTGTTAACCTGAATTGTCCTAATTATTGACACCAAGCAAATTAAATTATCCATCTGTTAATTGTACGATCGGTCATCGGGCAAAAAAAAATTACCATATCGGATTTTCATCGTATCCGTTTCGAAATTGATTCAAAAATCGAATAAACAAATGCGATGTGGCGTTAAATACATTCATACAATAAGATAAAAGTTTAAATTTTGATGCACAAAACTATTTAAAAATTTCTTTGTGTATTGTTTCTTTTGTTGATTTTTTTTCAGTTGGAATCTGCAAATATTTAAAATCGGTCTAGATTATTGGAGCTACTGCTAATGGTGTTTGTTTTGGCAGCTGCCTCGCAACATAAGCATGTATTATTCCAAAAGGGATAAAAAGACCTTCTTGTGATGTTTATGCTTTTCTTTAAAGATGATTACACAGGAATTACTTTAGTTTTCTTATGCATTTTAAATAAAAAAATAGGGAATGGAAAAATGTGCACCACTTCAGGTTTTTTTTTACCATGAGCCAATAATTTTACACAATAACACTATGTTTTCTCTTGTCAGGATAAAAGGCAAGAATAAGCAGGGTGCCCAATCATTTATCATAGATGCAAAGTCATATGTCACACTGACAAAATATGCAAAATTCACTTGAAATTCAATTGTTCCATTATGATATATTATGATGAGGTGCACAAAAAACAAACAAACAAACAAACAAAAGCTATTAAGATATGTAGTTTATATTGTACTAGATTTGGGTGTTTTAATACCAGGGTTCTTGTTGATTGTTGGTATTTATTATAATTTTCGACCACTTTATACTTTTTGTATTTAATTTTAATAATGTTTTTTAGTATTTATTATGTAGTTGTTTCCCTTTGTATGCGAGGCAATCTATGAGTATGGTGAAATTTTTTTTTATATCATATGAGGTTAAATAATTAAAAAATAACAAAAATATGCAGCTCATTAAATTCTACAGCTTAAGTAATTATTCCGCCGTATTTGTCCAATGATGATTTGTTATGGTTTTACATTGATAATATCGGATTGTCAGATAAACTGCATTGACATAAATAAAATAAATCCAATCTTCTAATAAAGCAAATAAACACAAAAAATAAACATATGTACAATCTTGACTACATTTTCCTGGTCTGGAAAACACAATAAAAAGTCTTATTTATCGACCTCTGAGATAAAAAAATTAACCCCATATTTACTAAAATACTCCACCGAAACGATAATTTAATATGAAATTGAATGCATTGTAAACATTTTTCACAGAGAGTGTTCGACATGTAATTTTGAAGATTTTGGTAATGTTAACAATGACAATAATAGTATTAAACGCAATTATCTGAATAAACTCAGTATGATTTTCTTAGACATTCGATTTCTGGTATTTGAAAATTTTGAAATTCACCACATATATTCTCTGACCATTACTACGTATTTCTGAAATACACCTGAAATATTTTCTGTGTTCAGTCAATAACATGACTTATTTTAGTACTAAACTCAATGTGAGGGTTACAAAAGGGGTCAATTTAATACTTACTATGTTCATGTGCTGTATTGAAATTACCGATGATGCCTCAACTGCCTAAATAAGAGAAAAAGTGCAAAACAAGATTTAAGCATAAACATAATATTGATGAAGTTCATTGCAATTGAACTCTATGGGTAAATTTGAAAAGACCTTCTGCACTGAAACTCCTTGCCCAAGTGACACTGGACTTGATTAAAATAGTCTCTTTTTGTTTTCCTACAAAAATTGTCTTTTAAGGCTTCCACCTATGCTAAGAGAGCTACAAGCGGGAAACATTGAACCCTATGGGAATACGCATTCAGAAATCTTCTTTCTGAAATTCCTGAGCCAATTGATAAAAACTTGCTCATAATAGTCCTGTGGGGGTCCCATGAGAATAAAATGTTTTCAGTTTTGCACCGTATTCAAAATGGTAACCAGCCGGAAAATAATTAACATTGTACCCTATTAGAGAAAGTTCAGAGATCTCTTAAACAATTGAGCCAATTGAAATAAAACTTGATCATAATAGTCCATTGGTTTCTTTTCTACAAATATGTTTTTTTCAGGTTCTCAACTTGAATATTCAAGATAAACACAAGTTGGGACCATAGCTTATCGTTGGTCACTATGGAAAAACTTACAAAGATCTTCCCTTTGAAACTACAAAGCCAGTTGCAAGTAAACTTGTTCACAGTATTCCTTATGTGTTCACAACTTTTCCCAGACGGTCGCTAGTGGAAACAGGGTTTAACATTTAAGCGAAATGAACACGCACTGAAAGTCTTTTTCTCTAAAACTACTGCGCCAATTATAACAAAACTTTTTTTCTGGGTCGTCCCCGACAAAAATGTTATTTCACAACGACCTAAGATGGCAACATAGTTTTTACACTAGAAACTTTATAAAAAACACATTTGAATTTCTACTCATTGGAATTACTTGGCCAACTCGATCCAAACTCTGCCAATATAGTCTTAAGTAGTCCTTAAAAAAACATTTTCAGATGGTTGTCACACGAGAATTTAGTTGAATATTTGCCCTTGAAGAAAAAAAAAAATCAAAGATCTCCCCTGAAAACATATCTTAAGGTTGTACCCTTTTTAAAATGAAGAGGAAGATCATTTGGTGAATCAATAAATTAATTTCAGCAACACATAGCATGAACTATGCTTAAGAGATGCAGTCTATTGCCTATCCAAGATAGCAGTATATGGACCCTTTAACAGAAGGGTCCCTAACGGTAGTTTGATGATGATATTCACCAGCCCAGTAGTCAGTACTTCGGTGCTGACCCGAAAGCCGATTTTATTTCAAACCTTGCAATATCTAAATTTTTGTAAATTTTGTTGAAAACTAAGGAGTATCTCCCTCATGCAAAGCTCTGTCCTTAGCCAGTTTTGATTTTGGCTCTGCATTTAGATCATATTAGGTATTTGTTCTCTTTCAGTTTTTTAACATATTTTAATGGTCTTCCACACGTTTAGATTTTATCTGCACACTGAGGAGACATAAGTTGTCGAAATGCACATATGCAGAAAATAAATTCACAGTGATTTTGGTATTTAGTTATTCCTATCATTCTTAATTTATTTCTCTAATAATTGTTTCTTTGGTTTTTATAATTTGCCATGGTTAAGAACTACTATCTATCTATCTGTGTTCCTTTTGCATAGTAGTGCCTTTGTTTTTCTATGATTATACCATCTTCTACATGAACATTGTTCGTGTATTATTGTACGAAGGGAAGGTAAATATTTTTGATGCCCAATTGCATGTATATTTTAGAAAAACAAACTGTATTCACAGTTATCGCTTATTTGTATGAGCACTCATGATGTTGCGGGATAATTATATTTGGAACTGTCCAAGTACGAAAAAAAATATTGGCAAAAAGAATAATAGGCTACGCTAACGTCGTCAATTAGCGACTCAACGTAAAGAAATAAACAACTACAAATACGGTTATAATCGTGCTAATTCTTTCACAAGTAGTCAATTTCTCGATTTCTTAAAATTGAATTTTATTTTGAGTATCTGTTCTATCAAATGACTAAATACCGAAGATACTGTGAATTTAGATTCTGCATATGCGTATTTCGGCAACTTATGTCTATTCAGTGCAGATAAAATCTTAATGTTTGGAAGACCATAAACTTCAAAGATGTTAAAAACTGATAGAGTACAAATAACCAATATGATCTAAATGTAAAGCCAAAATCAGCTAAGGACAGAGCTTTGCATGAGGGAGATACTCCTCAGTTTTCAATAAAGTTTTCAAAAAATTAGATATTGTAAGATATCAAATGATTTAGTTAATTACCAATCTAATTTCGTTTCTAAATCTGCAAATACTGTCCAAAATAAATGGACCCGCCTACAAGTGAGCTCGTCCTTTATTTTCGGCAATATTTTTGCCTATCAAAAAACAAAAACAAAAAAAAAAATCAAAGATCTCCCCTGAAAATATATCTTAAGGTTGTACCCTTTTTAAAGTGAAGAGGAAGATCATTTGGTGAATCAATAAATTAATTTCAGAAACACATAGCATGAACTATGCTTAAGAGATGCAGTCTATCGCCTATCCAAGATAGCAGTATTAGGGAAGTTTAATAATGGACCCTTTAACAGAAGGGTCCCTAACGGTAGTTTGATGATGATATTCACCAGCCCAGTAGTCAGTACTTCGGTGCTGACCCGAAAGCCGATTTTATTTCAAACCTTGCAATATCTAAATTTTTGTAAATTTTGTTGAAAACTAAGGAGTATCTCCCTCATGCAAAGCTCTGTCCTTAGCCACTTTTGATTTTGGCTCTGCATTTAGATCATATTGGGTATTTGTTCTCTTTCAGTTTTTTAACATATTTTAATGGTCTTCCACACGTTTAGATTTTATCTGCACACTGAGGAGACATAAGTTGTCGAAATGCGCATATGCAGAAAATAAATCCACAGTGACTCCGGTATTTAGTTATTCTTATCATTCTTAATTTATTTCTCTAATAATTGTTTCTTTGGTTTTTATAATTTGCCATGTTTAAGAACTACTATCTATCTATTTGTGTTCCTTTTGTATAGTAGTGCCTTTGTTTTTCTATGATTATACCATCCTCTACATGAACATTGTTCGTGTATTATTGTACGAAGGGAAGGTAAATATTTTTGATGCCCAATTGCATGTATATTTTAGAAAAACAAACTGTATTCACAATTATCGCTTATTTGTATGAGTACTCATGATGTTGCGGGATAATTATATTTGGAACTGTCCAAGTACGAAAAAAAAATATTGGCAAAAAGAATGATAGGCTACGCTAACGTCGTCAATTAGCGACTCAGCGTAAAGAAATAAACAACTACAAATACGGTTATAATCGTGCTAATTCTTTCACAAGTAGTCAATTTCTCGATTTCTTTAAAATTGATTCTTATTTTTGAGTATCTGTTCTATCAAATGACTAAATACCGAAGATACTGTGAATTTAGATTCTGCATATGCGCATTTCGGCAACTTATGTCTCTTCAGTGCAGATAAAATCTTGACGTTTGGAAGACCATAAACTTCAAAGATGTTAAAAACTGATAGAGTACAAATAACCATTATGATCTAAATGTAAAGCCAAAATCAGCTAAGGACAGAGCTTTGCATGAGGGAGATACTCCTCAGTTTTCAACAAAGTTTTCAAAAAATTAGATATTGTAAGATATCAAATGATTTAGTTAATTACCAATCAAATTTCGTTTCTAAATCTGCAAATACTGTCCAAAATAAATGGACCCGTCTACAAGTGAGCTCGTCCTTTATTTTCGGCAATATTTTTGCCTATCAAAAAAAAAAAAAAATTTCCATTATTTTATATTAATTTTCAGGCAGTAAATTTTTCGCTGATATCAATGTTTAGTATTGTTGATTGGTTTCTGAATACAACCAATATATATCAATTGGAAAGATTAATATGTCAATTGGAAAGATTAATATACCAAAATCCGTAAATACTGTAGAGATAAAGAATTTTTGACGACTTAAAAACGAATTATTTATCTAATTGATATGAAGAAAAATTTTTTAAACCCACTTCTATTTACAAATATCAATATTATCATGACGAATATCCTTTCTTTATCCTGTTAATAAATGCTTTAAAGACCTTGAAATGCATGCGTTACAATGAATAAAAGGATATAAAGTAAATGCACTTGATTCAAAGTCTATACAAATGCATGATAAAACCCAGCAATGGTACAACGATTTTACTTAATACAAAACTCAATTCTAGTTTCCTGTGAAGTTTTTCAGACAATTGTCATTACTTAGAAGTACCATCTTAATTGCTTATCAGAATCACGGTTTTGGGAGACGTAATCTTTTTTTTCTCTTTTTTGACCTTTCTCCTCTGATTTTTTCTTGTGTTATAATTAGTATAAGTAAGTTAAGGTATAAAATGTTGCATGATTTTAAGCCTGAACATAAAGCACGGCATGGTACTTTCTAGCTTTTGAATAACAAATCGAAATCAAAATTCCGCAACGAAAGATAAAACCATTCCTTTAATATGAAAAATACCAGTTTAAAAATAGGAACGACGTGAGTTCAAAATTGCAACTTCATCACTTTTATGGAGCAAATGTGTTACAAGATTTAAAAATTGTAAACTTGAGGCTTTTATGGCTGCCTTAAATGGATTTGGAACTCGTCAAAATACATTCAATATGAGACCGAGTGTTTTTTAAATAAAATTTGAAAAGATCGTCCCAGAAGTTACCAGGTCTCTTCATTTTATTAGATAGACTATTTTAACAAAAACTTACTGATCGGAATAGTAACGCTTTACAATCAAGGGAAACCTTTTTTTAAAATTAAAATCTTTGACAAAAATGACATTTTTCTGATAGACAATTGTCAGAGGAAGAATGTTTGTACACCAAAATCATTATTTGGACATTTTGACAATCAAAAAACCAAATAAAGTGTTGCTCGTTTTCAAACAGACAGTTGTCATGTATTTGTTTCATGCCATTTATTCTATATCCTTTCATTCATTAGACATTAAGTTTGTTTTTCTTTCTTCTAAAATGAGAAAAAAAAACCTGAGATTTCAAATTTTAAAGATTATCAAACAAATTTGGTCGAATTTTTTTCAAATAAATGCCAATCTTAAAAATGATGGTAAGATTGAAGGAACCATAATTTTATGACAAAACATAGTAATGAAATTGTTTCATTTTTAAACTTTATAACATTTGTGGAAATTCGTCTTTTAAAAAAGTAACAATATTGGATTATCTCCCTTGTATTCAAAACCTGCTACATGCATAACTATAACTTAAAATAACATTACAAATTTAAATGGTGCTTAGCCTTTGTATCAGCAACAACAACAATAATCTTCAAACATAATTCATGCATTGATCTGAAACTTGTTTTTATGGCCAATGCTCTCATTCGTTTGGCGTTCAATTTGGTTGTGCATCTTAGTTAACTTTTCACATATCGACTAAAATATTAATACAAACACGGGATAACAGTAAGCACCTACAATGGCCTAAAACTACAATCACATGCCACAATTTACAAGCCAACTGCACTAGAAAAACACTAATGAAGACAAGAGAATTAAGAATGTTTGAACTTTGACATCGAAATATCAAAGATAACTCATTCATAGTGCTTTGAACTGCGGCAATACAATTTCAAAAAATGGAGTTCAAGTTAAAATAAATGTACTGCTTAATTTTTGGCGGACTGTATTGATTTTTTTAAGGATTATTGCGCATGTTTTCTATTATTAGACATTCAAATAAAGCTTGGGGACTTCTTACCTTCTACTAGCTTTTCCGCCAACCCAACTTGTTTCAAGAGATGTTTTTAATTTTTTTTCTTATGATTGGGAATTTTATTATTATTATTATTGTTATTATTATTATTATCATTATTATTAAGTTTTTAACATGACAAATCCAGGAACTTTTTCATGTTTTTTCTTTGTAGTCGTTACAGGGAAACAATTTTTGTCCCGGTCCAGTCAGAAGAAAACCCAAAGTGAGTAAGCTTTACTTTCTGAATCAATTAATAAGAATTTTCACACCATCCATTTTTGTCCTATTTATACCATTTAAAGTCAAGAATATCTAAAACACAAGAACAGAGGGACGAATTGCAATACTGTAGAAATACGTGAACGTCAACTTTCGTCGTTTTTATAAATATCACTATTTCATGGGTACTTGATTAATTGTTTCGAATTCTATGCATTAAAAACAATAGGGGAAAATGTATGTCGTTTGGAACTTAATTTCGTGGTTTCAGCGCATAACGAAATCCTCGAAAATGAAACCCAACGAACAATAGTACTTTCACAGTATAACACCTAATAGAAAAACCAAAATCAACAAATGAAAAAACTGGAATCAATATAGATTAACGAAGTTTTAAATTTTAGATTTCTATTTTTTTAACTTGTGCATTATTATTAACACTGGCTGGGTATCACCTTTACTGATTAAGAGAAATCCTAAGAATATTAGAATTAGAGTAGAAAGTTTTTCGATACTATCATTAAAACTGTGCATTAAAAGGAACTAAGTATAATAGCCCTTATGCAATGTTCTTTATTGTCTTGATTTTTTTGTCTCCAGTTCCGATTTATCAGTGTTTTCTTGTTCTACCAATAGTAGGGTGCCAAAGAGACGATTTTGGGTTAACGGAATAACACACATCGGTATTATACATATTTGGAAAGAGTATACCATGGCGCATCAAAATGGTGATGTCGTAGAGATTGAATTGGTCACATTGTTTTTAGATGGGGTCAAAGGTCAGCTCCTAAAATTTTGAAAATTTTGATGCATTTTAAAGGAAAGATTGAATTTAATTTTAAAACGAATTTCTAAAAAATGAAATATATCGTAACTTTGTTTTTGTAATAAATAAGTCAATTTTACCCCCAAAAAACACACACTGACATAAATTTCAACAAGACTGTTCCCATCGAAACAAAACCCTATTATATTATCTGAAATGATATGGAAAAGAGATTTTAATTGAATGTAAAAACAAACACGTGTGCTTTGAAAATCAAAACACAAGCAACGTAAAATTGTCACTAGATTTCCGCTAGGCTTATCCTTGTCAAATAATTTGGACAGGAAATGATTTGAGTTATCTCTCGTTGTACACTTAAAAGAACATTACCAATTGGCAAAGTCTTCACATCGACTAAAATTTGAAAGATGTGCTCATATTTTGGCTTTTTACACAGGGCGAAACTGCTAGTATCCATTTATCACACCCATGCGTATTTCATGCGTAAACGTAACATTTTGAAATACTGTGGTTACTTTGCTGCGTATACATGTGATATACGAACATCTCGAATGCGCTGTGAATACGCAGTTGCATAAACATGCGTATAAGAAACAAGATAAATACGCCAGTTTAAACAATGTATCCGCTGTGAATCCACTTTATTCCGAAAACGTTCAATACGCTTCAGTTTATAATAGTTATTCTCGCAAAACTTGTAAACACTGCAATACGGCAAAGTTTTCAGCTTATTTATGCTGACGGAATACGCAATATGTTTTCATGTGTTTTGAGCGTAATATTGTTACTTGTAAACGAATCTTTAATATTGGTGCACATTTATTAGTAGGAAATGTGTTTTGTTAAGTTTACTTTCTTTCATGAGAAAACACATGCCGTTTTTTTTCAGATAAATTTGTTTTAAACTAACAATTTTATCTATTATTTTATGTTATGTGTGTGTTTCTTACTATGTTTTTGCATAGTTTTTTTTTTTCTTTTTAATTTACATGGAGTACTTTTCTTTTTTATTTCTTGTCTTCTTTTGGAGGATGACTTTTTCACATCAAATTCATGTTCATTTAGAAGAAATACTGACTGGTACAGTCTAAATGACACAGTCAGACCATGCACTTGCTGTGACTCTTATGAAAATAAAAGAAAAATCGTACACTTATTAACGAAAATGAAATTAACATTAGGGGATCTAGAAGGGGTTCATATTTTCTGAAAAGAAAACAATTTCGTGCAACTGTTAGGCATAATTAACAAAAAATAAAGCGAAAAATAGCCAGAATCTCCCTTTTCTAGAATCCCATTTTTCGAAGGATGCTAGTAGTATTATACTTGAGCGAGTCTAACGCCTCGCTCAAGTATAATACTACTACAAATTTTGACCCCTTAAAAAACCCTCAAAAGACCTAAAATAACATAAATTTTGTCAAAAAAACTCAAAACAGCATAAAAACCCTATATTTTTTTTTACCCTAAAAAAAAACAGCCGGAGGTGGTAAAAAGCTACACAGAAAAAGTTATAAAAAAAATTAAACAGCCGGGAGTACACCGAATCCAAATTTCTGTTGCGGGTTTAACACAGTAAAAAAAGTTACCCGGGAGTACACCGAATTGAAAAAAGTTACACAGAAAAAGTGAGAAAAAAAATTAAAAACTTTGTCATCTGTAATTCTTCTTCATAAAAAGAACCTATAATTTCTTCACCTTTTTAATCTTTTATTTTATAAGTAACATGATTTGTATTTATAACTTTTTCAATTACAAATATTTCTCTTCTCCATCGAGTTGTATAACCCTTTTCAAATTGACCTTTCTTTTTTGTTATTCTTACTCTATCTCCTACTTTGAATTTAGGTTTTTTAATCTTTTCTTCTTTCTCTGGATATAAATTTTTATACACCGTTTATTGGTTTTTAGATATACTTGCTTCAAATGGTGTCATTTTAATCGAAGAATGAACTGTATTATTATAATTTTTAATTAATCTATCCAATACATCATAATATTTAAAAAAATATAGTAAAATATTTAAACATATATTGTTTCATTTTTCCTATCCACCTTTCTACTACGCTAGATTTTTCTTCATTCTCAGTTGAATATAACTTTATGTTATTTTCTTTTAACAATTCTTTTACTTGTCGATTATAAAATTCTGATCCTTTGTCAGACCACACAAAGGAAGGTTTTCTTTCTTTAAATAATATTTTAAATGCTTCACTTACAGTTACTCCTGTTTTATTTTTCAATGGAATTAACCAACCATATTTACTAAATACATCTATAACTGCTGATAAATATTTATAGTGTTTACTTTGTTTTGAATATTTTTGCAAATCTACCAAATCAACTGCCCACGTTTGATCAACATAATGAACATAAACACGTCTTTTAGGAAATACACTTACAACTCTGCGATGTAATTCATCTGCTAATTTATTTGTTAGATTTGTAAGCGTCATCTTAAAATAAATAAAAATTCTTTTTTTAAAAAATGATAGAAGGAAAAATTTGTATAAAATGTAATGAATATAAAACATAATAATTATTATAAAGATTCTAAAGCATATGATGGATTAAAAGCAAAATGTAAACAATGTTTATACTTTGTTAAAAGAAATCATCGAGAAAGAAATAAAGAAAAATATAAACAAGCTTATAATAAATTTATAGAAAGAAATCCTAATTATCAAAAGAATTATTATTTAAAAAATAAAATTATTAAAAATCATAATTAAAAATATATTTTATAAAAATGGTCAGTAAAAAACTAAATCATTTAAGGATCTTATTACTGAAACTGATATTGATGATATAGAAGAAGATGACAAAGATAAATATATAAAATTATTAAAAAATAAAATAGTTATTAATCATTTTCCTGTAAAAATAAAAGTGATAATAACAAGTGAATTTTCAACACCATATGTCATTTGATATAATAGAAAGTCATTATTCTCATCCTATTCAATATGTCATAACACAAAATAATATATCTAAATTCTATAAAATTTTATTACATAAATTTAAAGCTTGGATAGATGAATTTCAAGAAAGAGGATCTGGTTTTGTTTTCAGAAATATTAAAAGTGCAAAGGTAAACAATATAAATATGATTATCTCAAAGCTTCATCTTATATTCCTCTTCAATTTAAATCAAGAAATATTATCAATGTTCAAAATAAAAATGACAACAAATGTTTCTTATGGTCTATATTAGCAAAGTTATATCCTGCTAATAAAGACAAACAAAGAGTATATAAATATAAAGCATATGAAAATAAAATTGACATGAAAGGAATGGAATATCCTGTAGCAATTAGAGATATTTCAAAAGTAGAGAAACAAAATAATTTAAGTATAAATGTATTTAAGTTAAAAGACCAAGCAAAAAAAGAATCTTTAGAACCAGTTAGAACTTCAAACGTAGAAAGTGAAAATGTAGTTGATCTTTTATACATTGAAAGAAATGAAAATGCCCATTATTGTTTAATTAAAGATTTAGATAGTTTTCTGTGTGATAAAAATAATCATTAATTATTTACATGTAGAAATTGTATGAAAGGATATCAAAGAGAAGACACATTAATAATTCATAAAGAAGAATGTTATAATAATGGATGTTGTAGAGCTATATTGCCTAAACCAGGAAAAAATATTCTTAAATTTGAAAATTATCATTTTAAAAATAAATTACCATTTGTTATCTATTTTGATTTTGAATCAGATAATATTCCAATATTTACAACTAAACCAAATCCAGATGAATCATATACAAATCCAATACGAAAACAAAAACCAAATAGTTATGGTATTTATGTTCATTCGGATTATCCAGAAATATTTAAATCACAATATTTTTCTTATGTTGGTAATGATGCAGCAGAAAAATATGTAGAAAAAGTTATACAAATATTTAAAAAAATAAATTATAATATCTACCTTAATGAGAAGAAAGAATCAATATTAAATAAGTATGAAGAAGATGAATTTCAAGAAGCAACTGAATGTTATATTTGTAAAAAAGAATTCCAAGAAAATAATGAAGTAAGAGAACATAATCATCTTTCTGGTAAATATAGAGGAGCATCTTGTCAGTCGTGTAACACAAAAGAAGGTAAAGCAACAAAATTAATACCTGTATTTTTTCATAATGGGTCAAATTACGACTTCCATTTTATTATTGAAGAACTTATGAAATATAAAGATGAATATAATAAAATAAAACCTCTTTCTAAAAACTCAGAAGAATACATTTCAATAGATTATGGATCAAGTTATAAAAAATAAAGATTCCTAGATTCATATAGATTTATGGATAAAAGTTCAGCAGATATTGCTAAATCAATGGATGAGTTTCCTATTTTAGAAAAAAGAGTTTGATGGAAATATTTCTTTAATAAAACAAAAAGGATTTTATCCATATGAATATATTGATTCTATAGAAAAATTTAGAAATGGTGAAATATCCTTATTTGGTAGACGTATATACATGTATATCTGAAATCTTTATTAAGATGCTATAAAATAGGAATTAATAGATACTACAGGTCCTTAGGAACAAAAGTCTTTATGAAAATGATTTGCATATATTTAAAAAATAAAGTACAAATATTGATAAATGTAGTATAAATATTCATAAATTAATTTTAAATATGAGAAATAAGCAGAAATTATAAATATTAAAGAAACAACATAAATGTAATTGATTTATTAGTATTTATGAATGAATTACACATATTTATAAATTAATTATAAATATGATTAAATTAATTGTTAATATTATAATATTAACAGATGAATTATAAACATTTATAATTCAATTGTCAATATGCATAACTCATTAATTAATATTTATAAATGGAAAAAAGAATTACTAATATTATACTGTATTGAAAATATTAATCAACGAATTATTGATATGTATAAATGAAAAATTAAATATTCATAATATTAATATCAAATAATAAATTATTTATAAATAAATGACTTATTAATATTAACAATTGAATTATTAATATTTTGAATGATTTCCATTTATATGATATATGAAGTATAAATATTGATAAATGAAATGTAAATATTGATAAATCAAGTATAAATATTTATAAATTAATTTTAGATATAAGAAATATGCAGAAATTATAAATATTTAAGAAAGATCTTGAATATTTATTTTTGATATTTCAAATGACTGAATTACACATATTTAGAAATTAATCATCAATTTCTAAATTATTAGATAATATTGTTTATATTTACAGATGAATTAAAAACTTTTTTAATGAATTGTTAAAATTGATAAATCAATCAATAATTAGTTATTAATATTTAAAATTAATTTATTAATTTTTATTGAAGCATAAATTTCATAATTGATTTACTTATATTTATAATTCATTGCATATTTTTGCTATTCATTTTTAGTATTCTTAATTCAATTTTAATTATTAATGAAGAGAACAATTATTAATAACAATAAAATAATATTTAATTCTTGGTTATTTCCAAATATTAATTTTCATTTATAAATATTTTTTTCATATTTATATACATTTATAACTCATTTGTTAATATTAACAAATCATTTATACATTTTTATAACTAATTGATTAATATCAATAATTGATTTATTAATATTTACAATTCGATTATAAAAATAAATAAAACTTTTCCAAGTATTGACATAAATAAATGAATTGTTAATATCTACAATTGAATTCTAACTATTTACAATTAAATCACAAATATTTAAGAATTAATTATAAATAATGACAATTTATTATGAATAATTGTAATTACTAATAAATCAAGTATTTTTGTCCACTTTTGCTTGATTTATAAATATTATCAATTAAATATACATTCATTATAAATGTTTACAATTCAGGTGTTAATATTAATTATTGATTTATTACTATCGATAATTCATTATTATGTGTTATTCATTTATTAATATTAATAAATCCATTATAAATATTTGCGATGTATTTTTAACATTTATAATTTTTGCTTATTTCTTATTTATAATTTAACAAATATCTGTAATTCATTTATTATTATTAATAATTCATTAATTGATATTAATAATTAATTTTTAATTTTTACAATTCATAATAATAATAATAATAATTCTTTTTCATTTTATGAATATTAATTAATCGATTATGAATATTGACAATCAAATAAATGAAAAAGAAAGGAAATGGGCTAAATGTCAAGGAGACAACATCCCATATCCAGGTTTAAACTACCCAAAAGAAAGCATCTAGAGGTCACCGTACGGTCTTCAACACAGTGAGGAACCTCACACCATATAGCAAGCCCTAAATGGCCCCAAAAAGGTAAAAAAAGTGAATAAATCAATGGAAACAAACCACATCAAATAACCCAAATATCAAGAGACTAAAATTTATAAGAAGACAAGGAAAAGGCAATATTTGTGAAAGAATTGTTTTAAATGATGACGTTTTATATAAATAATTCACGTATTTTTGCTCTATTTTCCTTTTCACCATCTCACTAGTGTATAACAATCTCTTAGAAAAGACTTATGTTCCTATGAACCGGTAGAATCAATTAATCCGCATGCTATAGCATCTTTATCCTGCTTTCAGATATATATCCGGCCACCCAATTGCCACTCAATACACACAAAGACAATTTTAATATCAAAACATCAAAAATTATGTAACATTTCATAAATGTTGAATTATGCGCTGCACTACCGCTTACACGTATATTCGTAAGAGGATAACGTATATAGTTCAAAGACTTATGCAAGTATGATTTTATATCCAGAAACACTTTTGAATGTGGAATATTATTCAAGTTAAATTGGTTTCGGTTTCGGTCTCGGTTTCGGTTTCGATTCGGCTTATGGTGAAAATTTCTATTGCCAAGAATACCTGGTTTCGTAGTCTTCTTCATCTCTTAAACGTTTGGCCGTATCTCAGATCTTTTTGTGAATTGGATCTTTGTTGAAATCATGCATCCAGAACACTGTTTCGAGGTGTTGATTTCTCATATGGTTTCTAAAAAGTGTATTCATATCTTCATTTGCGGCTAAACGAGCCTTTTTCGGAGTCGTGTCCTTCTTCCATCAACTCTTCTACTTTCTTGTTGTATTCTGGTTCGAGTTTGTCAAATGTTTGATTCACTATCAGCTTCTATGGAAACTCTTGGTCATCTTCATCGTCAGTGCTTTCGTCCGTGGACTCTTCTGGCGTATTCGACTCGTTACTTTCCTCGTTGCTATATACAGATTCGTCAGAGTTATTGCTTTCTTCTGATACGTTGGACTCTGTCTCCGATTCAGTTGGCGAAGTATCTTCCATGTCGTGTTTCTGATTCTTGTGGCGAACAAGGTTGAAGTGACGATTGGTCGTGTATTCACAAAGCTCGCGGTGATACATTATAGACGTCTTCCTCTGTCTGGATTCGAAGTACGAATGACGATATTTTACAGAACAAATCTTTAAATACGGTCAGATTGAGAATGTCGCTGCTCGCGTGTTCGTTTCACTGCTCGTGTGCTCATTTCGCCGCTCGTGTTGCTCGCGTGCTCATCTCGGGAATATTGCTGCTGCTGCAGCCGCTGTGCGGTGAGAAAAGCGACAAATACGCTGTATAAGGGTATGCTCGCGTGCTCATTTCACTGCTCATACTACTCGCGTGCTCATCTCGGGTATATTGCTGCTGCTGCTGTTGCTGCAGCCGTTGTGCGGTGTGAAGAGTGACAAATTAGCTGTATAAGGATATACTCGCGTGCTCCTTTCGCTGCTCGTGCTGCTCGCGTCCTCATCTGGGGAATTCAGCGGTATGTGGTGGTGGTTAAGAGTGCCTTGTATCTTGTGGTGGAAAAAACTATAAATTCGTTGCTTAAAGACATGCTCACGCTGTTCCTTTTTCACTGCTGGTGTGCTCATTTCACTGTTCGTACTACTCGCGTGCTCATCTCGGGAATCTGAGAGATTGGGAGGACCTTAAAGAGAGAGGAGGAGGAAAGAAAATACATAACAATATTTTTTATTTTGTTTATTTTAGTCTTTTTTAACTTTTTAAAAGTTTTTAAGAACCTCCCAACCCTCTTGCCTAACCCATCACTGATTCATGACGGAGAACATAAAATATGTTTATATGTATATTAGTTGATTATTTAATGCTGAATTGAAATAAATCATACAAATAATGACAAAAAAAAAAAATAATACACAGAACGGGGTAAAACAATAAACAGATGCAAAAGCTGGGGTAACGTTTGAATATATCAAGATAAAACATGGACCCTAGGTTACACAAAACAAAGGGAAATAACTATGATCGTGGAAGGAAACAAAAGGGTAAAAGGGTAAAAGGGTATCACAAAAAATAAATCGATACCAACGCAATGGTTGGGTTAAGGTTATATGTTAAACACAAGTACAGAAAATACATAGAAAAGATTGAAGTATTGGACAAAAAATATCAGAGTGATAAAGTTGGGATAAAGTACATATACAAAAAATAAAACTTCTATTCACAATGGTTATTCAAACAACACAAGGCATCAAAATAAAACAATTGAAAGTGGTTAGGGTTAGAATAATGAACCCTGTTGCCCCACCCCAATCGTCACACCACTCTCACACCATTACGCTACGCTCTCGGTGCTCTACGTTCTTGACGCTTGGAAGTAGTTATCATGGATGATCATATAAGGAAAAATGGGCGTGGTTAATTAGCTCATTTGCATAATTGGGGGTAAGTTATGAATTTTAACATTAGCTCTATGGGAGGATAGGTGTTCTAGGGTATCCCAATTCACTATTAGCCGCCTTTTCAGGGAAAATGTTGTATTGATTTATATTATATAATGACGCTATATGTTCCAACGACCAGTAGTTTTCGAGATATAAAAAAAATTATTTTTGTTCAAATTTAACCATCGATATCGGTCAGAATTTACTCTTTTTTGAGTAGGGGATAATAAAAATCATTTTTCAAGAAAGTATACGTCCTATTCATTTATTTAAAGCTCTTTCAGAAATATAATTATCAAGCTCTTTGAACAAAAAATGGTAACTTTTGACTGTTTATTGATGATTAATTTGAAAAATCTTGATTTTTACAAATTTTACGATGTCTTGAATTTGATCCCCCCCCCCAAAAAAAAAACAGCATTTTCTCACAAAATGTTCTTGTATAACCAGGGATCCATGATTTTTATAAGTTTTATTTCTTCAGATTCCTGAGATATAACAATATGGAAACTTTGACATAAAACTTGATGGTAGAAATTGATTTTTTACCAAAAATATGCCCCCCACCAACACCCCCACCCCCAAATACGCCAAAATCGATGAAAATAGCACAAAATCACAAAAAAAAAGATTTTCAAACGACAATAGCACTAAAAAATGCTTGCCTACATCGGTTTTTTTTTCTTCAATTTTTTTTTTCAGATTCTTTGTGTTTTGAAAATATAGGTTTTGGGAAAAACATGATGCAAGAAAATTTTGACCCCTCAGGAGAATACATCCTTAAGAGATTTACAGAAGCTTTCAAAATAATAACTTGGTTAGGAAAGTAAAAGATACCGTAGATTTTAATTGTTTTGTCAACGCATTAGAAAATGACATAAACCGATAAGCTACCAAATAGACCTTTCAAAAAACCATAAATTCCTCGCTGACTGTGTGACGGGTGCTTTATGCTGGGCAGGACAAGCTTATCCTTCCCGAACACCTGGTGTTACTTTGGTTTTTTTTTTCAGAGTTTACACTGTTAGTGCTTTAGTTTTCATATTGTATTTGTGGTGTTTGTGTGTTTTGTGGGCATGCAGTGTCTTTAGTCATTAGCCTTCTGGTGTTCTTGCTTTCGCCTTGTGTCTGGACTTTGATTTATATACATCGGCAAACGAATACCAAAGCAAAAACGAGAAAAGGGGAAATTCTAAAATCATAAATCAAAAATCACGGCAAATCACAGCAACACGAATTGAGACAGTACGACAAAGACAAAACAAATAAACAAAAATGAACAAGAACACTACAAAACTAAAGCACTAGCAGTGTGAACCCCTATAAAAACTGAGGTATCATCAGGTGCTCCGGAAGGGTAAGCATGATCTGCTCCACGCGTGGCACCCGTCACACTGCCAGTGAAAAGTCCGGTTTTGTCACAGTCGCTGTTAGTCAGTCCGGTAACTCTGGATCTACCCAAAGATATCTGTTCTCATTTGTGAAACAGAAACATTGTAATGGTGTGATTTTGTGCTTTGTTCCTTCGGTATTCTGCTGTCGTTGTTTTTTCATAACAATGTATTAGTCGCATTTTGGAAAATTTTCTACCTGAAATTTGTCTGCTTTCAAGCAATTCGATTCAAAAGAAGATTCTACAACAACCATATTGCCAAAATAAGTCAAGTTTGACATATATCAGACAAGTACTAAAACTTGACTCAACTGCACATCTCGATACGTATGCTTAGTGGAGTTAAATTATTAGTTACATATGATACATGTAGTGATAAAGATAATTTGCCATGTTTAAGCCTGTGATTCCCATCTTGGTAATATTTTGTAGTTGTACACAAAATTAAGATAATATGTTTTGTAACTTCCAGGGACTACCAAATCTAGGAAACACGTGCTACTTCAATGCAGTTTTACAGGTACGAAGTGTTGTTATCAAATATAATGACGTATGCATATCACTTGAAGATTTAAGAATTTACAGAGTATTGTCTTCAAAGCAATAATCTATTAACATATCAGGCAGTGAAGTAATGGAATGATGAAGCAAATACTGTAAACGTAGTAATTTTCACGGATGCTTATTTTCGCGGATTTTGAAACCTCGACATTTTTGCAGGTATCAATTTTATTCACGGTTTTCAATGTTATAAAGGTTTTTTCTATACAAAACCTTATTTTGACGGTTACTATTTTTCGCGTTCCAGAGCCAATCACGAAAATAGTGAAAATTAGTACACCGCGAAAATTAATACGTTTACAGTATGTTATCGGAGTAAAGTATTGATATTATCTTATACTTGTGAGAATAATCATCCAATTAAATGATCACTTATGACTAAATACCGAAGTTACTGTGATTTTAAATTCTGCATATGCGCATTTCGACAACTTATGTCTCTTCAGTGCAGATAAAATCTAAATGTTTGGAAGACCATAAACTCAAAGATGTTTAATACAGTGGAATAGACATATTACTGATAAGTTTCAGTATCTACTGATTTCTATTGATTTGAATTAAATATATTTTATGGCTCAAATAAAGCAAAGGGATCGGGCACAAGTTATGACAACAGTATTTAAAGCCCTCTCCCTTCTATTGATTTAAGTTGGTACGATCGCAATCCTACTATAAATCAGATTTATTTTCTCCTATGAAAAATTGGAATTCCGATTAAAACGGGGTTAAATTTAAAAATGTCAGGTTTTTGTCTCTGTCAAACTAATGAAATTCAGTTTTGGCAATATATCAGCAACAAAAAAAAAAAAACGAATCACAATTACAATAATATCACAGATATTGAAACTCGGATGATTTTTACTGATTGATTGCAGTTCTAAGTTTAATGACTGAACAAAAAAATGATAAAAAGAATAAAAGGATTATTGGGTAATATATGCCCTGTTATAGTAGTGCTTATAAATAGAGTGTCCGAAAATGATATTTTATACTTTAAGACAGTTCAAAAATACAGACACTATGATTTATAATAAATAAAGACTACACATATTTTTTTTTTCTGAAATGTTGATTGGTAGCCAGTAATTCTATTCCAAACTGATTTTAAGAGAGCAGTATTCGTGGTGCATTAAACAAGATTTAATTTTGTATTCTTTTCTTCTTGTTATAACCAAGTGTCTTTACTGGTGTAACGGGCTAGATGGCTTAAAAGAAGAAAGATCGGTAAGTTATACATTTCCATCATCATTAATTATTATTGCTAACTCCATAAAGAAATATTGACTGCAATGGTATTGATGGATAAATTTCTGATTACGATACTTGAATCCTAAAACATTACAACTTATTTTTACTTGTGTAATGGTGTTCAGAATAACACTCTGAACCACAAACCATACATCAAAAGAAATACCAAAACACTAACAACCTTAACCACGAACCATATAAGAACAAAATATTGTTAGATTGAACTATACACTGCGCAAGCCAACGTTAAAATATTGTATGGCTGTTGTGTATTAATTTTGTTCGTTTTTAGATAAAACACAAATCTTTAAAAAGGTGATTTTTTCATACCAAATTTTGTAATGAAAAACCGTGCAATGTAAGCGTTAATCTTTCAACGGTTTCACACAAATTTGACGCAAAAACTTAATGCACACTTGTCAATGTTTCAACCCTAACTGATGTTTCAAAAAAAAATTTAATAAATTGATCTGCGAAATGTTCTACAAAACCTAATTCTAGAATTTTAACATCCATCTTGCTAGCTTGAAAGGGCCTTTCTTTATGAAGCGATAAAAATGAAATTTGGATATTTATAACTCAAAATATCTACTTTACACCTTAAACTCCACTCTGAATCATTATCACACTGCAAAAACATTAAAAATTTTCATTTTTTCTAGACTTTATACTATCGTTTTGTCATGAGCAACTCATATCGTGGCTAATACATTTATTTTATTGTTGTTTCTCCCGTACGAATGTAAATTACAATGGCATTTGATGGATTAAAACTATAGACATGTGCATTAATTATTTCGTCTTATCTAGCATTTTATCAAGTTCAGTTACAGGATCCAATATTTCATATGTATCACATGTTGTACTTTATACGGAATTATATTTTTTACATAATAACAATTTGCAATTTAAACATCTCTTACATTCTTTCATCGTTAATGAGAGAAATGTTAAATTGAAACTGACATGTCAAACTTCTAATATGCTATCGAAAATCCTTCTCTAAAGAGAGATTGCAGATAGTCGAGGGGTATCACCTTTGGCTAACATGTTAGGCGCTGTGACCAAGATGTATAAAGAGTTAAAGGTTCGAATCCAGTTATTCATCAGCAAAAAATTGAATCAGTCCGTCAGATGATTTAAAAAAAATGTTAATTACAATGTAATTTTTTTAGATTCATATTTTATACATGCATATATATAAACAAAGCAACCAAACCAAGTTCCTCAAAAGGCAGAAAATTACAAATCGTAGACAAATTAATTTATTTGATTTTTCGTTTCTTAGCCGGGTTTTTCTCAAAACGAAATAAAAAGTAAATGAAACAAAAACTATTTACTAATTTTTAACTGCAAAAATATTAACTAGATATTCAGAATTACCCAAATGTAATTCGATATGAATTTCCAGATGGAGTTAAAGAGAAAAAAAAGCCAGTGGCTGCACAGGGAATAATATTTGATATTGATGCTAATGGATGTGTTGCCATTAGAATTATATCTTAAGGTGGGAATTCTGTTTTGACATGAAAAACTATAGTCTCCGATAAAGCAATATATATATATATATATATATATATAGGAAAAATAAACAAATAGAAAATGCACTATAGTCTTTATGAAAACTATTCCACAGTATAAATTGCACAAAACATATAAAAATTCCTCATAACGTTCCTACCGGTTTCACCCTTGCGGGGATATTCATGGCTAACGTTAGCCATGAATATCCCCGCAAGGGTGAAACCGGTAGGAACGTTATGAGGAATTTTTATATGTTTTGTGCAATTTATACTGTGGAATAGTTTTCATAAAGACTATAGTGCATTTTCTATTTGTTTATTTTTCCTATATATATATATATATATATATATATTGCTTT